>PVIC010014845.1:0-36031 GCA_004025085.1 Thryonomys swinderianus
CGCAAGCGCAAGGACCTGGGTTCGATCCCCGGTAACCACATATAATGCTGGGCGTGGAGACACGCCCACCAACAATCAACACCGCATACCACAATGCCAGACGTGGTGGCTCATGCCTGTCATCCCAGCACTCGGGAGGCAGAGACAGGAGGATTGCTGAGTTCATGGCATCTTGCCTGGGCACCACAGTGAGCTCAGGGCCAGCCTGAACTACAAAGTGAGACCCTGTCTCCAAAAAGCAAAAAAAAAAAAAAAAAAAGTCTCCATCTCGAGCCCAGATAGCACCTCCATTTGAGGTCTGTGTTTCTCCTCCCTACCCCACAGCTCCGCAGCCTCTGATGAGGCAGCTCCCCCACGAAGGGGAGCCAGACCGTGGTCAAGGAGCAGCTCGTCCCTGGGCCGTTTGTGTGTTGTTCCTGTTACTCTGAGCTGAGCACATGGACGGGGATGAGCTCACACATATGCAGCAGACCTCACGAGAGGACTCTGCCCGTCTCTCCGGGGCTCGTGGGTCACAGCACACCACACAGTGGGTGGTAAAGCTCTCAACTCACTGCCCAGAGATTCTGCCCACGTCGTCACAGAATGGTTGTCAGACCTGCCCTGATTTCTTAGGCCTCTGAGGGATACCTCAGCGTTCTCTGCTCAATAAGGGATCCTGCCTGATCTACCTGGTTCCCGGGCACTGAGTGAGACCACCGCAGCGCTCGTGGCCAGAGGATGGTGACGGCCACACCGAGATACCCTCAAGCAGCCTTCAGTGATGTCCTCTTCTCTCCCCAGGGGACAGTGGTTTTTAGAAATGAACCCTAGATTCACCTGAGTGTAACAGTGAAGATAAGCGTGACACAGTGCTGCTGGCCGTGTAAGCCTGTCAACTCTGACCTGGGTCCCAGTGAAGGTCTTATCCCGGGGGCCCTGCCGATAGAAGAGGGGCTTTCTTGGGTGCATGACCCCGGAAGGGTTGCCACCACGGCAGAGCACCCACCTGTGCAGAATCACCTTAGTAAGCAGCAGAGGGGTCTGTCACCTTACTTTGTGACTGGCTCTTTGTGGGCAGCCTGTGATAGCAGATCAGTGTACTCACGCCGGCTTTCCCCAAACCTGTCTCCAAGGTTAATGGCTCTGGGCAGTCGCTCAGCGGCACTCGATACTGGTATAGTGTTCCCCGAGGCAGAGGTAGGATTTCAGCTGCTGCGCAAGTCTCAGAAATGTGGGATTTGAAAAGCACTGGCATGGTCGCCCAGGTTTGTGGGTTCAGTGCCCTGCACACGGCTCCCTGTTCACTCTCTGTGCGTGATGTGGACTGCAGACTTGCTCAGCCATGCAAAGCTGTGTACAGTGACCCATCGTGTCCCAGTCAGCTCCGGGTCTCAGTGTGGGGGTATTTTAAGCCTTGCTCAAGAGAGAGAAGCTACCAACAACTGAGATGCCCTTCTGTGGAAAAGGAAATACTGAAGCCATTTTATCCAGCTTCTGTGCTTGAAACCAATAAGCCGATCTCTGAAGAGACTGAAAAGTTGGGCTTTTGAATTGAAATTGACCTGTACTTAAAAGGCACACACCTGAAGAATCTGTAACAGCCGTCTCTCAGACAAAGGCCTACTATCTAGAATATATAAAGAGCTTACAAAAATCAGTCCCCCCTTGGGCCGGAGGGTTAGCTCAGTGGTTCCGGCGCCTGCCTCACAAGCGGAAGGTCCAGAGTTCGATCCCACCCACCAACATCAACACCACATACCACAGTGCTGGGTGTGGTGGCTCACTCCTGTAATCCCAGCACTTGGGAGGCAGAGACAGGAGGATTGCTGAGTTCGAAGCTTGCGAAGGCTACATAGTGAGCTCAGAGCCAGCCAGAACTACAAAGCGAGACCCTGTCTCAAAAAAAAAAGAAATCAGTTCCCCCAAATTTAAAGACCCATTCCAAAAATGGACATCTGAAATGAGCAGACACTTTTCAAAGAAAGAAGTAAAAGCTGCCAAGAATAATATGAAGAAATGCTCAGCATCACTGGTCATTCAAGAGATGCAGATGAAAACAACACTAAGATTTCATCTCACTCCACAAAGAATGGCTGCTATCTCGAAATTAGCCACAGCAAATGCTGGCGAGGCTGTGGAGAAAAAGGAACCCTTCTGCACTGTTGGTGGGAATGTAGATTGGTACAACCTCTATGCAAGTCAGTGTGGAGATAACTAAAAAAACTAGGATTACAGGTTCCATTTGACCCTGCTATTTCCCTGGTAGGAATATACACAAAAGAATTAAAAGAATCATTTCATAGTGACATATGTGCACCCATGTTCATAGCAGCTCAGTTTGTGATTGCTCAGTCATGGAAACAACCCAAATGCCCATCAGCTGGAGACTGGATTAAGAAGATGTGATTTTGGGCCAGAGGGTTAGCTCACTGGTTCCGGCGCCTGCCTCACAAGCGCAAGGTCCTGAGTTCGATCCCTGGTAACCACATATAATGCTGGGCGTGGAAACACGCCCACCAACAATCAACACCGCCTACCACAATGCCGGACATGGTGGCTCACGCCTGTCATCCCAGCACTCGGGAGGCAGAGACAGGAGGATTGCTGAGTTCCAGGCTTGCCTGGGCTACACAGCGAGCTGAGGGCCAGCCTGAACTATAAGAGGAGACCCTGTCTCAAAACAAACAAACAAAAAATTGCTTAGAAGAGTTAGTCTACCCATGGCTCGTTCTTTCTGGCTGTCACGCATTGGTGGCAGAAGTTGCCTGGCTTCCTGCCATCCCACCTGCGGTGCCTGGCCTCGAGGGTCACAGGTACCAGTAGCACCGATGCTCCAGGCTCTCAGGTTCTCTTTGGCCGTCTTCACCCCACACAATTTAAGGGCTCATTCCAGGATGACCAGCGTGCCCCCGGGGTCACAGGCCATCATGGTGATTGCATGACCCAAACATGCGGAACACATTAAGGCTTACTTTTATAGAAGCCGATATGTGCCACAGCCAAAAAGTGCTTGCCTTCCTTCCAGAGAAGCAGATTTTCAATCTCAAAAGGACTACAAAACTGTAATTCTAATGTGTTAGCAGTCATGCGGTGTAGGGGCTGAGAACCTGCCAGGGAGACCTGGTGGATTACGGACCCAAGACTTCCTAGAAAGCTGCTGACTCCAGATGAGACGGTATCGCATGGTTCCTTGCCTTCTATTCAGTAAAAAGGGGAGATTGTGCCCATGACTGGCTCAAACATGCTGTTATTTCATGCTTAAAATTCTGTTGACAAAAATAGTGATTTTTTTAAATTGAGCGGTAACCCTAAATCTATCATAAGTACATAATTTTTCAGCGAATCCTATCCAAAAATGTGTTTCTGAAACAATTGTTACAATCCTCACTCAACTGCACTGATGTAATTTTATTTTTTGCTTTTTTTACACACACAATTTTTAGAAACTGCAATGCATTTCCTACAGCGCACTCAGTGGAGGAACATGTCTCCCTGAAGGGAGCTGTGGTGTATTTTTGGCAGTTTGAGAAGCTTCTCTAACTGTCGCGTTTTTCACTTGTAATGCCGTTTGTTCCGAGTAAAACTAAGTGTTCACAGCGCAGAAAAAACAGAAAGCAATAAATACTAATAAATAGGTCTTTCTCCTCCACCAAAGGCCTACGTAGCTGATGTATAACTCAGTTAAATTACAGGGAAAATTCTGGAGTTTGCAGTTAACTAATCTGTTTATATAAAAGGAGGTCTTTGTACTAATTAAACTTTATTTAAATGTACAACCGTGTGACTAAAATGTCCAAGCTGCTTCCCACGATGCTTAGACCTTCGGGCGTGTTTGCTGGTTCGCCGGGGGCTCCGCTTCGCCCACGAGGGGGCGGTGCCTCACCCACCCGAGGGGCCCGCCGAGGGGATGCCTGCGCCGACGAGCCGCCGGCACCGGGATCGTGCTCTCAGCTGCCTTCCAAGGGCCGGTGGAGCTCAGAAAACGTCAAACAGCGTTTCTGTGAGGTGCGAGCAGAGCGCCGGGAAAACCTTCTCTGCCAGCCAGACGTGTCCGTGTGCTGGGTGCGACCCCAGGAGAGTGCGGGTGCTGGGGTCTGCGCGTGGCAGGGCCTCCTCGCAGCGTGCCGGGGCCAGGCGGGTGGAGCGGCCGCCATGGGCAGAGTGAGGCAGGTGCAGAGCCCAGGAACTGGGAGGCGGGGCGCCTTCCTGTCCGGCCGTGAGCCTCCCCACCCGCTGACCACTGCTCAGCTGCGGCCACCTCCTGTGTGCGAGCTCACAGCCTTGGTGCTGGCCTGTCTAGCCGGGCAGCTGGCACAGGTGGTGCCGTGCAGAGGGGCCTGTGTGCCCTTTCTCACACCTGCACCCCACACCAGGTAGGACTAGCCTGGCCCTGAGCTCTGAACCCCGATGAGCCACCGGGCAGCAGGCCTCCCCGCCCAAGCTCTGGTCCCTCCTGCATCTGCGCCTCAGCCTGAGTTTGCCTGCGGGCACACCTGCCCAGGACCCCGCAGGCCCCGCGCCAGCCTCGGACACCATGGGCGGCAGGGCTCCCAGCGGAATCCCCCAGCGGCGGCCCCGCCTCCAGGATGCCCCCACATCTAGCTGAAGCCCGCTGTCCCCGCAGGTGGCGGAGCACCGGCGGCTGTTCGGCGCCCTCAAGGCCCTGCTGGAGGACTTCCGCTCCGAGCTGTGGGAGGACGAGCTGGCCAGGCGGCGGCTGCAGCAGCAGTATGCCAGCGACAGGGCGGCCTGGGATGTGGAGTGGGCCGTGCTCAAGGGCCGCCTGGAGCAGGTACTGCGGACAGGGTGTCCGCCGCCCGGGTCTGGGTGTGGCGAGGGTGTGCCCCCGTCTGGGGGAGGGGGAGGGGTGCAGGTTTCGAGGCCCCCGAAGCTCCCAGGTCCCCAGCGTGCCTCTTAAGCAGCAGGCTTCCTGGCATCATTGGCCCGTCTGCCCCTGACAAGGCTGACACCGCCGCGCTGAGCTGCTCTAACTCTAGAGGGGACGCGAGTGGACCGCGCAGGGTTCCCTGAGGACGGGGCTCACAGGGCCCTTCAGGCCCTCCCGGCACGGTGAGGGCTCAGATCCAGTCCCCCCACCGAGGGAGACCGAGGCCAGAACAAGAGCTCGCCTCAGATCTCAAGCCAGTCGCCACCAGGGCAGGAAGAGCAAGTGCCCCGTTTCGTCCTACATGTGCCCAGCGGCGCCCTCCCCTGGCTCCCCTGGCGTTCTAAGGACTCATCGGCATCTGCTGCTCAGGCTTTGTTGCCCCTGGGCCCCGGGAGAAGATTCTGTGTCACCATCGCTTTCTGAGGCTCTGCCGTAGGAGAAGAAAGGCAAAGAGCAGAGCCGTCTCGGACAGCCCTGGGCAGCGAGGCGACAGGCCTGTTGCTCTGCGGAGCCCACACCTCCCCCGCACGCCAGCTGGCCCGGGGCCCCATCTGTGCACCTGCAGCGCCGCCTGGCCTGGCAGCATGCTGCGGGGCCGAGCCATCTGGCAGTGGAGTGTGGACCCCCACGCCCCACCTGCTGCCTGCCAGGCAGCTCCTTGTGGCACTTGGTGGGTGTCCAGGCTACCCATGGCGGAGCTGCCTCTCCTATTCAAAGACGCGTACAGGGCACCTGGGCTGGGAGCTAAACGTCTTCCGAGACAGAAGAAGCAAGAGAGGGAAGCACGGTCTTTGACGTGAGCCAGTTTCCAAACGTCTCGTCCTTGACAGCAGCCTGGGGTCTCCCACACGTTCGATGCAAGGAGAAGCTGGGGAGAGGCCACGTGCGCCGGGAGGCGGGGCTTGGGCTAAAACCCTGAGGCCAGGTGGCGCCAGGCGGGCTCTGCCCAGAGCAGCCCGGAGCGCTCTCACACGCGTGCGGCCAGGAAGCTGTGAACGCGGCCCGCGCCAGTCCATCTGTTGTTGTCCCTGCTTGCAACCCGGCTCAGTCCTACCAAGATCTAAATATTTGCTCTTGGAAGCAGAGCGCATTCAGCGCCGTTTCCTACCTGCGACTTTTTAAGCTGGCTCCTAAATCGGACCTTGTGTGCACTTGGGGTCCAGTGCCCAGCAAGGCCTTTCTCCGACAGGTCTGTGGTGTGGCAGGCCACACGGTGGGCTACTGTGGGCAGTGGTGTGGGAAGAGCTCGTGGGCCGGGCAGCTTGGCTGGGACCGTGGGGAGGCTGTGCGAAGGTGCCCCAGCTAGGTGGCCATCGCCCGTGCAAAGCAGTCAGGCCCAAGGGCACCCTGAGGGAAGGCCTGAGGGCTTCAGGTGGGGCGGGGAGGGTGTCGCAGTGGTTGATACTGCAAGCCCAATATGTCGTGGGGTCTAGACCTCCATTTGAAAATGATTACTCTGGCTTCAAGGTAGAGATGAGTTAGAAGCCATTGGAAGAGAATGGGTGGCTGAGCCTGAGTCCTCAGGAAACTGCTCAGTTAGGACAGGCAAGAGATGCGTTATCTCTGCACAGTGAGTTCACACGGTACCTCTGGGCTGCACCCAGCCCGACACACCAAATGTCCACCACCCTTTACCGTGAGTGCGACTGCAGGTGACACGACCCCAGAAAGCTCAGGTAGTAATCCTGGGAAGGGGCTCTGGCTCCCCCAGACGGCCAGAGGTCTCCAGGCTCCCCAGACCGAGAGAGGAAAGTTGGCCCCGAAAGCCCTTGCAATGGGAAAGGCGAGCAGCGCGGCGTGGACAGCATGAGCGCAGATCTGAAGAGACCCAGAGGCCGCGGCGGGCAGTGGCCAGGGTGGGCAGCTCCGGGCTTGGAGGGCGGTGCCAGGAGACCGCGCCTTCACCGGGACGGGGAGAAGCGGAGAAGGACCTGGCTCGGCCCACGCGGAGGGCTGGGGTGGAGAGGGCCGTAGCCAGGCTCCCAGCGGCAGGGGCACGGCCCGGGGATCTGCACGAGCGCACACGAGCCTGGGGGACTTCTCGGAAGCAAAGATGGCTGTGTCTTCTGCGCCGATGAGATCCTCCGAGAGGAAGGACGGCCGGGGACTTCATGAGACAGTGACGAGGGGCTGTCGTGGAAGCTCCAGAGCTTGGACCTCAAAAGGTCCGAAGAAGAACTCAAAATGTCAGCTTCGGAACTTAGAGGTAGAGGAGGGGACTTGAAACGAAGGCAGAGAGACCCAGAGGCCTGGTGCCCCCCAGTGTGTCGGGACCTGGGCAGTCAGGTTGGACCAGGGAGAGGAAGGGGTTAAACCCGGCCTCCAGGAAGCCACCGGGAGGCTGGCAGTGCCTGGCATGGGTGCTGCCGACGGCTGGAGTTGCGCGGGCCAGGAGACCCCACGCCGCCGGGACTCAGTGGAAGTCTGTGCCTCCACGGCTTCTGCCGACACTGGACGTCTCCTCCTGGTTTTGTTCCTGCATTATGTTGGCCCCTTGCAAACGGGTTTTCTTTTCCCCAAACACTCTTGTCTGACCAGCCAGCTAAGAGCAGTGTGCTGGTTCGCCCTGCACCTCCGCGCCTGGGCCCTCCCCGTGTCACCGCTTCCTGGGCGACCGCTCCACCCCAGGCCAGCCCGCTCTGCCAGTCCCACTGGGCAAATCCTGAGCCTGAAGCAAGGAGACCAGCTTCTTCAGTGGTACTCACTGGTTTGAGACTTCCAGCAAGTGGTTTCAGAGCAGCGGAAAGCGCCTCATTAGCTGGGTGTAGTGCGGCAGGCCCATGATCCCAGCACTCGGGAGGCTGAGGCAGGAGGATCGAAAGATCATGACCAACCTGGGCACTGAAGCATGTTCATCCTGCTTCCTCCTTTTACCTCATTCTCCCTCCTTCCCTTTTACAAAAGGTATATTTCCTTGTTTCCTGTTATCTGTTATTTTGCTCTTCATTTGTACTCTGGGTTTTCACATAAGAGAATCTATGTAATATTCAAGTTTGCATGTCTGATTTATTTCCCTTAACATTGTGGTCTCAGAGTGGATCCGTTTTCTTAGAAATGGGGTTTATCTTTCTTTACAGCACAGCAGGGCTCCATGGTGTGTAAATGCCACATCTCTAACATCTGTTCACGTGTTGACGGACACATAGGCCACTTCCTATTAGTTATGCTTCTGCCAACACGGGCGTGCGTGGATCGCTGTGGCGTGATGTGCTCAGCCCCTGTGGGGACCCTGGAAGGGGAACGGGTGGCTCACGAGGAGCGTTAGCCGTAGTTTCTGCGGGCTCTGCATCCTGGCTTCTGCCCCCACCAGGGCTGGAGAAGATTTCCGTTTCCCCACGCAGCCCCGCAGCCCTAGTCACGGGCTGGTTTCTGGATGGTGGCCGCTCCTTCTGGGACAGATGGAGTCTCAGTGTTGCTTTAATTTGCATTCTGTTAGTGGCCAGTGATGTTGAATATTTTTTCACATGCTTATCAGCCGTCTGCACATCTTCTGAGAAGTGTCTGTTCACTTCAGATGCCCCCCTTTTTGAGGCAGGGTCTCGCTGTGTAGTCCAGGCTGGCCCTGAGCTCTCTGTGGAGCCCAGGCAAGCCTCCAGCTCAGCGATCCTCCTGCCTCTGCCTCACGAGTGCTGGGATGGCAGGCGTGAGCCGCCACACCCAGCCAGATGCCCCTTTTTCGATTAGATCTTTTATTTCCCAAGGTATCAAAGTTCTTAGAAGTGAAATGGCTTCTTCCGTGACACCGGCCCTGTCTGGCCTCCTCAGGTGTCCGGGCCGCGTGTGGGTCCGCGGAGTTCTGCACTGGCACTGCCCCGCTGGCTGGCAGCCTCCCTGAGCCTTTCTCTTTGCAGCTGGAGGAGAAGGCGGAGAGGAGCCTGGGCGAGCCTGACGCCGCCGCCACGGAGAGCAGGGGCGCCCTGAAGAGGGAGCGGGAGGCGCACCGGAAGCTGCTGGCCGACAGCCACGGCCTGGTCCTGGACCTGCGCCGGCAGATGCAGCACAGCGAGAAGAGCTGGAGACGCGAGAAGGCGGAGCTGCTGGAGCGCCTGGAGCGCGAGCGGCATGAGTGGGAGCAGCAGCAGCGGGCACTGGCCTGGAGGATAGAGGAGGTGAGCACCGTGCCCAGCCGAGCGGCAGCGGGCGCTGGCCGGGAGGATAGAGGAGGTGAGCACCGTGCCCAGCCGAGCGGCAGCGGGCGCTGGCCGGGAGGATAGAGGAGGTGAGCACCGTGCCCAGCCGAGCGGCAGCGGGCGCTGGCCGGGAGGATAGAGGAGGTGAGCACCGTGCCCAGCCGAGCAGCCCCAGCTGGCGCTCGGGGAAAGAAAGTCATCTGGGGCTGCCAAGGAAGAAGCAGAGATAGGGAATGTCTGAGGTGAGTGTCATAGCACACGCCTGTCATCCCGGCACTGGGAAGCTGAGGCAGGAGGATCTCAAGTTTAAGCCTAGTCTGCACAGTTTAGCAAGACTGTTTCAAAATAATAATGACAGGCTAGCCATGTAGCTCAGTGCAAAGGCCCTGAGTTCAGTCCTCAGCACCTCCAAAAGGAAAACCCAATGACCACACCTCCTAAGACTCCGAGCTGCGGAACCTGCAGTGTGGGCTCTGCACAGGTCTTTGTATCACCCCGTTCCCAGGTGTACGTGCAGGAGGGCGGACGGTTGCTTTCTAAGGTAGTGTATAGCTGGGAGTCCACGAAGGGGGCGTCTCAGGTCCTGTGCTGCGCTTCCTGGTGCGAAGCGGACGGACCGGAGTCTGCTCTGCGGCCACCGCAGTGAGCACTCCAGCGGGAGTCGTGGCCGTCGGAGGCCGGGCCGCCGGGCATGTGCTGTCCTCCGCTGCTCAGAAGGCCGTGCCCCGGTGGCCGCAGCCTGGAGAGGCTCTGAGCGATCACAGGCGCAGTTTCCACAGAGCCCCAGCTGGGCTCTGCCTGCTGCCCACGTATGTCTTCCAGCTCAGCATAAGTACGCACCCTCGGGGTCTCCAGGGGTTACTGATGGGCAAGAAATGAGATGGGGAAACACAGCGCCCTCGCTCCCAGGGCAGCGGTGAGGTGCCCATGCATGTGGCACAGGCGCCTTCAGTGACGAGTCTCAGCAGAATGGAGGATGGGAAGGCCAGGGCGGGGGCCGGGAGGCCAGTAGAGAGCGCCTGGGAAGCCGTTGAGAGGAAGCGGAGGAGCCCTCCTCAGTGGACATTGCCATGTCTCCTTGCTGAGACTTCATATGGCTTCGTTTCCGAAGATCCTAGCAGAAGAAAGTCACGTTTCGGGTTCACCTTGGCAGAAGGGAGTCCCGTGGCCTCCAGGGTGGGGACCAGGCCTGTGCTGTGGGCAGTCCCCAGGGCCTCCACCCATCCAGCTGAGGTCTCAGACACCCAGGAGGCCGGTTGCGGGGCCTCCCTGCCTGGGCACCTCTCTAGGGGCCTTTGCTGTGCACCCCAGTGAGGCCACTGTGTTCCCATCTCGGCCTTGAGGGTCCCTGTGGCCCACAAGCCATAGTTTTCTCTCACTGTAGAAGTCACCCTTGACAGAAGCTTCCCTTCGCCCCTGGGAGCTCTGAGAGGAGGACTCATCCGGAAATGCTCCGCCTTGGCATCAGCGACCCACACTGAGCTGGGGGTGAACTTGGGAATGGCGCGGGGCTCGGTTCCTATTCTGCCAAAGGGACAGTCACAGGCAGGACGTGAGTCCCACTGTCAGTTGTCGGTCAGTCGGTCGGCAGCCTGGAGCTTGGAGACCTGAGGCCCC
The DNA here is from genome assembly GCA_004025085.1 of Thryonomys swinderianus. NCBI lineage: Eukaryota > Metazoa > Chordata > Mammalia > Rodentia > Thryonomyidae > Thryonomys > Thryonomys swinderianus. Next base: position 10,618 of record PVIC010014845.1, read on the forward strand.
GGCCTCTCCGGCCCGCCCCACTCCTCACACGGTGTGGTGGGTGCTGGTCTTTGTACAGTGATGCCACTGCTGGCTCTAGGAGAGGATTGGCCAACATGGACACCACGGCCTCAGACTGCCGAGGTGGCTTTCCAAAAGGAGCCTGGCCTCTGCCCCAACATTCTTCAGGCTTTTGTCAGTGCCAGTGCCCCCCGCTAGAACCGTGCAAGACGGTTACAACATGCCCTGTAAAACAGGAGGTCGCCAGAGCGTGTGCGACTCAGACAGGCGCAGGGGCGGGCCTCTCCTCTCACTGTGCTCGCTGAGCTGTGGGTTCCTCGCAGAAACGACAGGGTCGAGCCGGACGCCCTCAGCGGCGCCCTCTGTGTCTGACGCTGGGAGAGACACATCCTCTCGCGTGATGGCCGGATGCAGAGGGTGAAGCAGGAGCCTTAAGTCCACTTTCCACTCCAGAAACCCTTGCTGCGTACTTGTCCAGTGTCGTTAAATCCCAGTGTAATTTCTGTACCGCGAGAGACGGCCGTGGGGCGCGGTGAGGTCTGAGGGCCCCTGCCTGTCTGGTCGCAGCTCTCGCTGAGGCTGCGTCTGCTCAGGGCGGCAGGTCTGAGGGAGTCGCAGAGTCCTCTCCGCAGGCCATGAAGCGCCCTTCCCAGCAGAGTGGGAAGCGGCGTCTTCTGTCCTCCTCCTCCCTGTGACTCTTCAATCAGCTGCTTTTACAGCGTGAAAGGCCCTTTTAAACTTGCTGACAAAGCCTCCGTTCTCCTCCTGCTAGCCTGGGTAAGGGGACACTCCTGAGGACCGATTGTGTCCTGCGTTACTTGAAATGCAAATCTGGCCAGTTTTCCATCTGCGTGAGAAGCACCCGCCTGGGCAGGGCCGCAGAGGCCTGCGCGCCCCAGGGCTCCAGCCGCTCCTCTCCAGCCGGCTCCGGCTCACTGTTGGGAAGCCTAACCCTTGGTGGCTTCGGTGCAGGCTGCTCCTGGCTGCCTGCGTTTATTTTTGAGACTCTACTTTCCTGAGTGAGGCCGCATCTGTTCATAGCTCCCCCGTGAGTCATCCTTTCTGCTCCGCGCACATTTGCAGCTTCTTCCGTGAATCTTGCATTTTAAGTCCCTGCCCAGAATAGCTTGGAGACGATTGTGTGTCGAAACTAAAGTAACTGACATGCACCGGACGAGCGCGGTGCACAGCGTTCCCTGAGTGTTTCTTAAGGAAGTCACAGCCTCCACTCGGGACCTGCAGAGGACTGTGCCGTGGGGAAGGGGCCAAGCCGGAGCCCAGGGTGAAGTGCTTGTTCCTAGTTTGACCATGAACTTGCCCCAGACTCCAGCATAGAAGTTCGGGCTGCTGGTGTCTCTTTCTCATGAAGTAAATACACCTTCTTGGAACTTTCGCTCCACCACCTGCCAGTGACGGCATCAGTAGGCGGAGGACGCCCCTTGACCGTGGCTCCCTTGGCTTTCTTCCTGAGGGCTGCTGGCCGTGCTTTCGTCTGGCTCGGAGCTGACGGCTCCATCCAGGCAGGGAGGCTGCACTGGAAGATGCTTAAAATCCCAGTTTCCTGGTGCTGTCCCAGCTCTTTGGGACTGAAAAGCTCCCGCGGCCAGTCAAGCCAGAGCCAACTGTCCGCGCTCCTCCGCCTTCTGCTAGCACAGAGCACAGGAGAGCAAGCTGCTCTTGGCCCAGGGAGGACCCCGCTGGCCCAGAGGCTCAGCCACGCTGTCTGCAGCTCTGACACGGGAACAGGGTGGGTGGTCTGCTGAGGCCACGGCCCGGGGGAGGCCACGGCCCGGGGGAGGCCACACGGGCTCCTTCTCAGGTTTCCACAGTGAGGTGCAGGGAAGCAGGCGGACACGTCCCTGCCCTTGGCCATAGCCGGGCAGCCACAGGTGCCACTTTTCCTGCCGCCCCGTCCACGCACCCCTTTCTGAGTGAGCTGGGAGCCCCGCTGCCCACAGGCCACGGCGCCAGCCCCAGCCCACAGTTTGCTCACTGCTGCCACCTCTGCTTATCAAAAGGTAGGGCTGGGAACCCATGGCTGTCCACTTCTGTTACTCAGACGGACCTTTGGTCACCGTCACTGCGGGGTTTACAGTCTCTCGAGCCCAGTGGACGTGTTTGACACCAGGCGGTTACAAGCCGGGGTGACTCCCTGGCCCAGGTGCGGGACCTGCTCCAAGCGTCGGGCTTGGGAAAACCCGGGTCACCACGGATGGTACCCCAGAGCCTGAGGGCAGTCCTCAGAGATGCTGAACCACATTCAAGCTTTTAAAAATAAGTACATGATGGGGCCGGAGGGTTAGCTCAGTGGTTCCGGCGCCTGCCTCGCAAGTGCAAGGTCGTGAGTTCGATCCCCGGTAACCACATACAATGCTGAGCATGGAGACTCACGCCCAACAGCAATCAATACCACACACCACAGTGCCGGGCATGGTGGCTCACGCCTGTCATCCCAGCACTCGGGAGGCAGAGACAGGAGGATTGCTGAGTTTGAGGCTTGCTTGGGCTTCATAGTGAGCTCAGAGCCAGCCTGAACTACAAAGCGAGACCGTGTCTCAAAAAAAAATAAATAAGTACATGATTTCCCACCAGCATAGTACTCACAGCTACACAAAAACACACTTTAAGGGGCCGAGAACTTAGTTTAACTGGTACTGTACCTACCTCGCAAGCACAAGGCCCAAGTTTGACCCATGGTACCACAAAAAACAAAAACAAAACATACTTTACAACACATATGAAGAAAAACAGAACTTAATGCATGCACATACATTTGGGTCAGGTTAATTGACCAAGTTTGTGTGATAAATGCAGATATTTCTACTCCAAATAAAACTGATTTTTTTGTTGTTGCTGTTTTGATTTTTGAAACAGGTCTCGCTCTTGGTTTTCTGTTTGAGCTTAAACTCACATTGTGTCCCAGGCTAGCCACAAACTTGCAGCAATCCTCCTGCCTCAGCTTTCCATGTACTGGGGTTATAGGCATGTGCCACCAAATTGTGGTTTTTTTGGGTTTTTTTTTAAAAAGCACTTGTAATGCGTTATGTTCTGAAATTAAGTTCAAACTTTAAGTTTGTCTGTTTGTTTTTTTATTTGTGGTACCAGGGATCAAACTCTGGACCTTGTACTTGCCAGGCAGGTGCTGGAACCACTGAGCTAAATCCTCTGCCCTAAGATCATTTGCTTTTTGCCAAGCCTTTCAAACTGACCCATGTATGGTTCTGCGTGCCGGAGACAGGTTATTCTCAGGAAAATCACGAGACCAAACTGAGACTAATGATTTCCATTCCAAAATTCTCCAGTTGCAGAAAGAGCACAGTCCCCGGAGAGGCGGCAGCTTCCCCTGTGATCCCAAGGGAGGCAACCTGCGTCCCTCTTCCCACCCGGGGGGGCCTCGCGCGCAGCGGCCCGTGTCAGCGTGGCCCTGCGCGGACGCGGACTCCCTGCCACTCGAGGCCCGGCCGCTGCCCAAGCTGAAGCAGTCGGACAGGTGCTCGGCCAGCGAGAACCTCTACCTGGACGCCCTGTCCCCGGACGAGGACGACGAGCAAGAGGAGCCGCCCCGTCCCCGCAGGCGCAAGAGGACACTCAGGAGCCGCCTCCCCGAGGTCAGCCGGTGCCGCCCTGGGCAGCTGCCGGGTCCAGCACTGTGGAAACCGCCCGGGTGACCTCCGCGGGAACCTGCTGCAGGATGGGGGCCTCGGGGCTGTGCTGGGCACACACTGCAGAAAGAGCCCCCTGGTGTCGCAGCGGCCGCCGGCCCGAGCGCCCCGTGTGGGCTGGCTCCACGCAGGCTCGCCGCCGGCACGGCGTCTCCACCCGGGGCTGGAGAATGAGCCGTCCAGCGCGCGCTGCAGGGCCAGCGTGTGGGTCCAGCTCTTCCTGAAACGGTCCTGCCGTTTCGCGGTTCTGAAAACGTGATAGCTGAGAAAGGAGACTCCTAACATTTGGAAGTGGCAGGGCTCGCCAAGCACCGGCGTACACGAAAGTCTTCTCCTGGGGAGGAGGGGAGGGAATCCAGTGAAAATCTGTGCAAACTAGATTACCACTTGGTGAGCTAGCCGTAAAACACAGGCTATTAGTTACATCTTTCTGGACGTGTTCGTTTTCAAGCCTCATTTTGAACACTGCTGCTCAGCATCATTGCTAGTGAGTGAGCTACCTGTATCATGTCTCCCGTACAGTCCGTAGAAGGGTTCATGTCAGCTGGGCTTCGCAGTGGGAAATTATTCAGGCTGAACATCCTAGATCCAAGTGCCGGGCCCCAGGGGGCTGCGGAGTCATATTTCTACAGGCTTGGGAACATTTTGACATAAGTAATAGGATCTGTCCCTTCCCCGAAGGCAGCTCCCACAGTGCTTCCAAACAGGCCCACGAAGCAGGTTTCAGGGCATCGGCTCCACGGGCTCAGGTTTGGGCTATTTGTACCATCTTGTGGGGTCTGGATGCAAAGCAGGGAGGACGTGGGACATGTGGGCGCTGTGTCCTGGCCCAGCGGCATCGCAGCAAAGACGAGGGTGGGCACGCTGCTGGCGTTCGCGTGCCGGGAGCTGTTCCGTGGCACCACAGGCTTCTCCCCGGCCGCGCGGCGCACTGTCTGGGCGCCTTCTCCACCTCCCTTGCGTCACCTCCCCTCACGCACACGGCCAGGTTATTACGAGGCGGGAGCCCCGTCCCTCTCCACGACAAGCTCAGAGCCGGCCCTGTCACACCGCGGGCTCCGCCTTTGTGCTCGTCCTGCAAGAGGATGCGGGTGTGACGCTACAACCCCACAGACCTCGGGGCACTTTTAAATGCTGTCTTCCCAGAGATCAGAGCAAACACAATGTCCCGGCAACCAGAATTAACTGACTTCCAACATTTCTCTTTTACAGGAAGAAGAAAATCACAAGAGAAACCTTCAGAGGTAAGCCCGGGCAGGGGCGGAGACGCCTGAAGCAGCCCCTCTGGGAGCCCCCGACCTCCTGGCCCCACGCCCAGGTGGCCCCAGTGTGGTTTGCTGGGCTTTGTCTGCAGTGAACGTGTGCTGCCCGTCGCCGGCAGCGCTGGGCTGTCCTCACCTCCACCCGGCGGGCACAGCCGGGTCCCTGGCCGGGGCAGAGCCAGCTCCTGTACTCAAACCCGGGCCTTGCCGTTTCCTCCCGGCCGTGTTGCAGGGTCTTAGAACTTATCCTGCTTCATTCCCCAGACTCGCTCGTGCCTACAGTAGGCCGGGAGCGGCACCCAGACATTCAGGGTGAAGAAGGAGCTGTCTCCCCTTGCGCCCGCCACCTCTCTTTCCTGTCTCCACTCGGAGGTGTGCGTCCCCATCCTAGCTGCCACCACAGGTCCTCAGCTCTGCTGGGGCGGGAGCCTGGCTCTGGCCTCGCTGTCCTTGCGGAAGCCCTCAGGGACCCTGATGAGGCCTGAAACCGAGGTGTGAGCCCGTCTCGGGAGGCAGAGGGGGCGTGCGTGTCCCACGAGGGACCAGTGTAACTGGGCGCCGCCCCCGCCTCTTTCCCTTAACTCCACAGCTCCTGTGGGCAGGCAGGCTACCCAACGCCAGCAGCCCTTGGCATGGCAGATCGGTGCCCAGGGCCCTTAGTCCCACCCGTGCAGACGGGAGGCACGCAGTGAGGCCATGTAGATGGCACTGCGTGAAGTTGCAGTGCCAGCATATCCGGAGTCCGCACCTAAGTCCGTGTCTGTTAGGCACAGCTTGCAAAACCCAGCTACTGCTTAGAGCCACCTGCCTCCACCCTTCGGCTGTGTCCAAAGGGAGGTTCTCTTCGCTGGGACAGAGAGGGGGTGCGCAGACCAAGCGGCCTGGGCCGGCGGAAGGAGCAGAGGGGGCAGCCCCGCCCATGCGTGGGCTGTGGCCCACGTGGAATTCTGTCAGGAACAATACTCGGGTATCCAAAGACAGGCACTGAAGACAATAGGGACGTGTAATGTATGTGCAGTTCCCCAAACTGACCTGAAAACCATACACCGCAAACGTATACCAATAAATAGCAGCAAAGAAGAAACTAGATTTTCAAAACAAACAAAAAATAGCAATTTTAAGAGTTGTCCCCAGAGCTGAATGCACAGTTCCTTGATGTCCCGTCAGCGTGAGTGAGGGGCAGAGGCCAGGCCGGAGGGAGGCCGGCGAGCGTCTGGAGTCTGTCTGATCCCCACGCCCCTTGTTCCTCTTCAGCTCCGCAGTGCTCCGCCCACAGGGTGCTGACCACCCCTGGGTGCGGGTGTGCCCGCAGCCCTCCTGTTCCGGGGTGAATTAGCCTCTGACCGTCGGAGCCTGCGGGTACAGCTGGGGGCACTGGGGCACCTGGCGGGTGGCCCGATGGTCGGTTGGAGGGCCCCTCACAGGTGTGCCCTCTGCAGTGTGGGGCGTGTGCTGCAGGTTCACACTCTGCTCCCTCCCCAGGGCCCTGTCCGTGTCCTCCATGTCGGAGTTCCAGCGCCTGATGGACGTGTCCCCCTTCCTGCCAGAGAAGGGCCTGCCACCAGCCAGCAGCAAGGATGATGTCACCCCACCCCTGTCCCCCGACGACCTGAAGTATATTGAGGAGTTCAACAACAAGAGCTGGGACTACGTGGCAGCCCCCCAGGGGGCCCCCGAGCTGCCCCCCAACCCGTGGGCAGACAGGACCGAGGGCGGGCAGACAGAACGGGAGGCCGCAGCAGAGCCTTTTCCCCCCTCCTCCTGGTACCTGACCACGAGTGTCACCATGACCACGGACTCCATGACTCGCCCTGAGCACTGCCAGAAGCAGGCGCTGCGCAGCCACGTCCTTGCTGAGCCGTCGGGGGTGCGTGTACTCCACAGCCCACCCGCCGTCCGCAGGGTGGACAGCATCGGGCCTGTGGCGGGCAGCGAGGGCAGGGCCCGACTGGACCCTGAGGGCCCCCTGCCCACAAGCAGAGCCAGAGGAAGTCTTGGAGAGGCCAAGGAGGCCCCCACACTGGGCAGGCGGCCCTGTGTCCCTGCCAGACACCCCCGAGACTATGCGGAGGGGGCGCTGTGCTCCCTCGACCTCCCCCTCTGTGCCCCGCTGGCATTTGCCTCCCCGCTGCACGGCCTGGACATGTCCAAAAACATGAGCGATGACAGGAAGGCGGCAGCCTTCTCCCTCAGGAGTGCCGCGTGCCCCGCCCCCACCCAGCCCCCCGTCAAGGACACAGCCTGCCAGACAAACGGGGCCTGTGTGGCCGGGACGCAGACCGTGCAGACCATGAGCGTGGGCCTGCAGACCGAGGCCCTGCGCGCCAGCGGCCTCACCAGCAGCCCCCACCGCTGTCTCACCCCCAAGGCCGGGGGCGGGGCCACGCCTGTGTCCTCCCCCTCCCGGAGCCTCAGGAGCAGGCAGGTGGCCCCCGCCATTGAGAAGGTGCAGGCCAAGTTCGAGCGCACCTGCTGCTCCCCCAAGTACGGGTCCCCCAAGCTGCAGAGGAAGCCCCTCCCCAAAGCGGACCCACCAGGCAGCAGGACCTCGGCGGGGGGCAGCCAGAAGGGGTTCAGCGAGTCAGCCTGGGCGCGCTCCACCACCACGCGGGAGAGCCCGGTGCACAGCACCATCAGCGACGGCCTCTCCAGTCTCTTCAGCATCATCGACCACAGCCCGGCCGTGCAGGACCCCTTCCAGAAGGGCGCTCGGGCCGGGACCCGCTCTCGTTCCACGGACCCCCGGCCTGAGCCGGGTCCTGGCCAGGACACGGGCCCCGGCTCCCGGGGGAGGTCGCCCAGCCCCCTGGGCATGTGTACAGACACAGCGGCCAGGGAGGATGGGGGAGAGGGCACGCCCGTGAGGCAGGACCTGTCCGCACCCCCGGGCTACACACTGGCGGAGAGCGTGGCCCGGATCCTGCACAGGAAGCTGCTGGAGCACGCCCTAAAGGAGGACAGGAGGCAGGGCCCCCCCGGCCCCCCGAGCCTCCCCAGTGACAGCCTCCCCGGAGACTCGGTCTCGGCAGAGCCAGGAGCCATGGAGGTAAGGCGTGTGGCAGTCCCGGCCCAGATGGGCCCTCTGCAGAGCAGCCTGCCTAGCCTCGGGCCAGGGCTCCCGGATGTGGGTCTCAGGGGTTCTGTGCAGGAACAGGGGAGGGCGGCCTCTGTGGGGGGACAGGGTAAGTGGCAGGCCCAGCCTGAGGACCTTCTTGAGGAAAGTGGCCGTGTGGGGTCCTGTCTGCGGCTCTAAGTGACCGTCCTGTGTGTCTGGGCCTTGCACGGGGCCAGAGTGCTGTCCCGTGGCCAGCGCGTGAGGTGAGGGAGCCTCACACATCGGGCTTCCGCCCGCCACAGATCCGGGGCCCTGGGGGCACGAGCGCGTCTCCTGTCGGGAGGTTAGGGTACCCCTCCAGCCCCACATGGTGGCCGGCCATCCACCCACACAAAAGCCAGGAAGAGTGAATGGGTCCAATCCAGACCCTGCTTGGAGGGGTGCCAGTCCCTGTTCACACATCGAGTCCTCTTTCCGCGCCAGGACTGAGTGGAGGGAGCAAACAGGTACGTGATGCCATGGGCCAGGGCACGGCCATGTGGCTGCTTCCACCCTGCAGGGACAGACCTGTCCCTGCATGGCCACACACTTAACAGGACCGGTGAGCCTGCCTCCGTGGGGCGGAAGGTGTGTGTCCACGCGACCACACCCACGTGTCCCCCAGGAACGGGGCCCGCGCGGGGCAGCTGCTGCTCCAGAGTCCCGGTCCCGGGCTGCTGTTGGCAGCCTCCGAGGCAGGTGCTGTGGGGGTGTGTGACAGGTGACCCGCGGGCCTCCTCGGCCTGGGTCCCCTCCCAGGACCAGAGCCCAGGACTTGTGGCTTGGTGGCTCCCTGGGTCCCCAGGGTGGCTGCCTCCCCCCAGGCCTCTGAAGTCGTCCCTAACTGCCGGGGCGCAGCGTCTCCCCAGCTTGGGGACCTCGAGATAGATGCTGTGTGACCGACTGCGCATCCTGCCAGCGGGGAGGAAGGGCCCGGCGGGTGCGAGGTGCTGCCCGTGCCAGAGGAGGCGGTTTGCAGGGGGGACAGTGCAGGAGCCTGGCTGCGCCGTCCCCGTTTGAGCTGACTGCGGAGAAGCCGCTCTCCCGGTCCCCACAGACGCTCTGGGGTGGCTCTGGGTCCTGGAGCCGCTCCTGGTGCCCAGATCACTCCGGAGCGCCCACCTGGGCTGGGCAAGAGTGGCACAGTGCAGGGCACGGAGGAGAACGTGCACGTGGCACTGCTCCGCCCTCGCCTATGGGACTCATGTCCAGGGCGCGGCAGAGCGCCTGGGCCACGTGCACCCCAGTCCCGCCCCATGGTCACTCTGGGCCGGAGCGGTGGCGACCGCAGAGCCTGTCCCTCGCGGTGCCCGTCCCGGGGAGCCGCACCCTCTGTCCTGGGCCTGACGCGGACTGTTCTGCTGTTGGAAACGTGCCTTCAACTGCCTGCTTTTCTCTCCTGTCTGTCGGCCCAGCACCCACCCGTCTTACTCACTGCCCCGTGGGGACTCTAGCCCTGCCCGCCTCACACTGTAAGTGCCTCTGCCGGCCACGGCGCCCAGACAGTCATGTGTGTGTCTGACACCATCGTCATCTCCGGGGTCCACTCCATACGCAGCCCGGGCCAGGCCGAAACCCTGGCCACTCAGTGCAGCCCCTGGGCGGCTGGAGCTGGGCATTCTGTCCCAGTGCGCTGGCAGCCAGCAGGTTTTCTGGAGGGAGAGAGGGCGGCGGGCACCCTGCCCAGGGCTCTGGGCCCATCCCACCCTGCTCACCATGCCAACACAGGCTGTGCTGCCACTAGAGGTGGCCGTGACCTGGGGTCTCCTTTCTCAGTCACCCCAGAAGGAGTCGCCCCAGGACCACTCCCCCTTCCAGCGAGACCCAAGGCAGCACACACACTTGACGCTGCTGCACAGACAGCGTCTGGGCTCCTCTCAGGACACCCTGTGGGGCCGACTGGGGCCCGGAGAAAGGGCAACTCTGGCTTCGACCCGGGTGTAGCCGCCTCGGACCTCACCCACCACCCTGACCTCAGTACCAACTAGAGAGGTGCATCCAGACGCCAGGGAGGTGTGCGGGCTCGGCCCCGGCGGGATGGTGGTGCCGTCCCTGGGCCCCACACAGGGTGCTGCCTGGGGAAGGAAGCCACGCCCACCATCCGTGATCTGTCAGGGCAGGCGCTGGAGGAGGTGAGCGTTGCCCTGGGCCACGCCCTGGGCACCAGGCACCGCACTGCAGCCCACGGGCACAGCGCACACACGGGGCTTGCCGAGCCTAGTCCTGAAGCAAGGCACGAGAGTCCGATTTCTGGAACCGGTGGGACAAAGTCCTGGCTTTGTTTGTGACTCAGCAGCTCAGATGGTGGGGAGAGGCAGCTGGGAGGCCAGACCCCTCCCTGGGTACCAGGTGACACCCACAAGGGGAGAGCGCCCTTAGGTGTCCGGTGTGGTTCGAGGCAGGGGACCCCCCCCCCTGCACTGCCCTTCCCAGCGCTCGGTCCCCACCCACCCAGCCGTCCTCACAGCCGCCCCGTCGCCCCTGAGGCCCCGCAGCTGCAGCCCCACCGCTGGCCCTTCTGCTCCAGTGCGTCGCCCATCAGGCCCGAGAGACCATTCCGTTTCCTGCCGTCTCTGGGGCCCTCCCTCCGCACCATCCCCCTGGGCCACAGCTTTCTGCTTCTCTGTGTGTCACCAGCCTCCGGGCTTTCGTGTCCTTGCTGAACGTCCTCCCAGACAGACACGGGCCTTGGGTGGGAGCTGGACGCCCACACCCACCGAGGCTAGGGGAGGGTGCCGGGACTCTGGCCGCGGCTCCTAAGACCCCACCACTGAGAGCACTGGAGAGAGCAGGGCTTCAGGGGTCTGTGCAGGAGGAAGCCCTGGGCCTTGGGGGCCCGGGGGCCCTGGAGGACAGCGGGTCACCCGACAGGCTGCCGGCCGGAGCCGGAGAGGGCTGGGAGGCCGAGGAGCCCCGTCCAGTCTGCCTGCCGCCTTGCCCGTAGCTGGCTGTCTCCCCGTCACCCATCACGAGCCATTGCACGTGTTTTCCATGAGTGTGAGTCCCGAGCGTGTGTGGGTGAGGCCCGCGGTCCGAGCACGGCTAACACCACTCTTCTCCCGGCCAGGAGCTGCCCTGTTCCGCGCGCGCCCCGCCCCTAGAGCCCTGCTTCTCCAGGCCCGAGAGACCGGCCAACCGCCGGCCGCCTTCGCGGTGGGCCCTGCCTGACCCCACTGCCTCGGGGTGCCCGTCCCCCGGAGACGCAGCATCCCTGGAGGAGCACGGCGAGGAGGACGGGCCCGAGGAGAAGCCGCACCCGTGACGCCAGCCTGCATGGACCACCCCGCGCCGCTCGCCACCGTCCTGAGGAGGAGGCGCTGCCTCCAGGCCGAGGCGGGCCAGGCCGGCCTCCGCACAGCGGCTCAGTGTCCCACCGGGACACCGCGTTTCTCGAGTGGAACAGTAATGTGCCTGTAATAACTCAGTTCTTTTCATAGCTCAGAATACTATTTTTATCTTCATCTTTTTTACACGCAGTATATTCAAAGGTAAATAAGGTTATAAATAGATTTCAGATATGGAACTTTCAAACATGTACCTGTTAAGAGACTCTTCCCCTCCTTCCCAGCTTAAAGGTGCCTGTTAAACCCACACTGTTCCTTTGGGTCAGGCTTCTTTCCATGTTGGATGTAGTGTTTTTAAGTTAACTTTATTTTGTCTGTGTTGATTTTTTTTTAGGAATTTTTTTTAATGCTTCAGACTGTCTGACTCAGTGAACTTTTTGTGGTGGAAAGCGTGAAGCGGCAGCCTCTCGCTAGACAGGGGAGGCGGGTGACAGCTGGAGGCACAGAGCCCTCCTCAGGCCGCATGAGTGCTGCTGCCCGCCATGCACTTCCTGTCGTCCTCTGGTCCTCTGCGGTCGTCCTGAAGTCCCTTGTGTCACCTTTTTAAATTATTGTTAAAAGATGAACTGGCGATGTACAGTGTTCGAAATCTTTTCGTTTAAGGAAAAGCATGACAAAAACTCCCAAGGGTGCCACATGGTGACAAAAGATGGGGCTGGGGCTGGAAGCCTGTATCAGACAGTGAGGTGGAAATAAAGCCTTTCTGAGGTGGTGGCATGGTCCTGTCGGTCCCTGTGCCCTCTGCATTCTCCTGTGCCAGATGTGACCCCGCCCAGCTGCCGAAGGAGCGGGTGTGCCAGGAGCAGCTGGGCACAGGACTGTGTTGCTGTCTCCCTGGGCCCCCGAGAGGCCCTGGGACAAAGGGGGAGCTTTGTTCTCATTGCAAGAGCGGAACCAGGACGGGGCGGCTGCAGGGAAGCCAGGCACAGGCCCCAGGAGCAGCCAGTGTCCCCGGGCCCGTTATGGGGAGGCCAGGCCATGCACTCTAGAAAAGGGTGGTTCTGCTCCAACACGGACCTGCCAGTACCAGGTGGAATTAGGGGGTGCAGTACTGGGGATTGAACCGGCACACCTCCCTGAGAGACAACCCCAGCTGTCTTTAGTGTTTTTGTTTGGGTTTAGGTTTGGTTTTTGGGGTTTTTTTTTTTTTTTTTTTTTTTTGAGACAGGGTCTCGCTTTGTAGTTCAGGCTGGCCCTGAGATCACCATGTAGCCCAGGCAAGCCACCGCGAACTCATCAATCCTCCTGCCTCTGCCTCCCGAGTGCTGGGATTACAGGGGTGAGCCTCCACATCCAGCATTCTATGTGGTTACCGGGATCGAACTCAGGACCTTGCACTTGCGAGGCAGGCGCCAGAACCACTGAGCTAAATCTCCAGCCCCCTCCTCAGCCCTTTTTTATTTTTTATTTTGAGACAAGCTCTTGCCAAATTCCCCAGGGTGGGCTCGAGCCTGCATCCCCCTGCCTCAGCCTCCCACAGGCATGTGCTACCACATCCAGGTGAGCGTTTTGTTTTAATAAAACAACTGAGGACCCCGTGTGCATCAGGACAGACCAGTGCTCTTAGGCGATACTGAGAAACGCGTCCACAGAGAGCGTTTGGCCTCGTTGGAGTTTGAGCTTCAGGGTGTTTGCTTCATCCTTCTGCACACGCAGTGAAATCATGCTTCGTTTGGACGTGGCTGCAGCTCTATGGCTGAAGAACAAGGAGCCGAGGCTGAGCGCGGCCCTCCCACCGGGGCTCTGAGAGCGGGCGCCTCATGGGCCCTGGTTCTGCCCTGCCCACTGTGCAGGCGTCCGTTGGGCTGGTCCTCGAGTACCGGGCACACAGACCCGCTTGGCATGTGGGGAAGGTCAGCCTTGGGTTTGGTGAGCTGCCGGGCTGCGGGGTGTCCGTGCCGTGCGTATCTGCCCCGCAACTGTCCCTGAGCAGGAATTGTCATGGACATGTCGCGTCAAGCATGAGACCAAGACGGACGGCGGCATCTCCACGCATGTGCAGGGAGAGGAGGAAGGGTTGACGCCTCGGCCTCTGTAATACAACAGATTTCCAGGCTCTGCGTCAGAGCGCGCAGCAAGAGTGCTGGGCTCGCCGTGGTGGGAGAAAGCAGAGGGCCCAGCACCCTCCCCGCTGCCGGCGAGCGGGGCGGAGGTCCCCGAAGCGAGGCGGCCGGCGGCCTGCCTTCCGCTGATGCACGGGGGGCCTGGGAGCTTGGAGGTGCCGGCGACCTGGCCTGGCTGCACCCCGAAGTCGCCCAGCCGAAGGCCCCGCCCAGCCAAACCCATCATGATCCCCTGGGAGCGCCATGCCTCCTTTCAGTGTGGCAGTGGAGGCGAGGGACACCGAGCCGGTGGTCCTGGCTCCCACCCAATGGCATCGTGCTGCAGAATCTCCAAGAGCCCCCAGGTACCCTGAGGCTGCAGCGACACCAGGAGCTCCAGGGTTGGGTGTCGGGCTGCGGAGGTTTCTGGGGCGAGGCTGCTGTCCGTGGCCGCAGAGGCACCTTACCCACCGTTCCAGCCTTGTCAGCCCCAGCACCAGCGAGGTCATACCCAGGCCATAGCTGGTGAAAACAAAAGCTCAAGTGGACAAGGCGGGCACATCTTCCCTGAGAAGGTGTCCTTGAAAGTCAAGTCCACACTGAATTGAATTCTCAGTGCCTCTAATGCTCTGTCTAAATTTACACTGACCCACTTAGGGGAAGGCCGGAACCATAGCTTCTTAACATGCCTTTCCGGGCACTGTGCTCAGGGAACCCCATAAGATTCAGCACTCAGCACTCCCGTTAACCTGCCCCTGCCACGGTCAGGTGGGCGGCCAGGGCATCCCCACGGTCACAGCAAGGCTGCTGCAGACACCTGAGTGCTGCCTCACATGGCGCCTGGACAGGAGGTGCTGCCCACACAGCCTTGTTGCCTGGCAACCCCACACAGATGTCACTCTTGGGAGCTTCAGTTAGCGTACAGCCCTGGCATCTCAGGGGTGGCAAAATGGGCTTTGAGTCACCGCTCCAGGTGGGCGATACGGAGCACGGATGGGGCCCGTGCGTCAGAGCCAGCACCTCTGCCCCACACTTCAACACCAGCGTCCCTTTCCCTGGGCAGAGCACGGCACGCAGGTGTCTGGGCAGGTGGCGCCCTCAGCAGGCCACTGAGCCTGGCCGGGAAGGCTGGGTTCCAGCAGATTCCGCCAGCCTCACGCTCCTCCTGCAGCGCTAAGGAAGCTCAGGAGGTCCCTGCATGCCCGGGATGCACTGATGGACCTGGCTTCCCCAGCTTGCCGTGTGGCCCAGGGAAGACAGGCCTCCTTGGGAGCCTCCATGTCCCACAAAGCCAGCAGGCCTTGTGCAGCGTAGTTGGGTCCTGTATGTTAACTCCCTGGCCTGTCCCTTGGTTCTTTCTTGGGGTGATGAGTGTGCTAAAAGGTAGAGAGTACGTAGGGCTAGAGGGTTAGCTCAGTGGTTCCAGCGCCTGCCTCACAAGCGCAAGGTCCTGATGCCCACCAGAATCAGTACCACATACCACAGTGCCGGGCATGGTGGCTCACGCCTGTCATCCCAGCACTCGGGAGGCAGAGACAGGAGGACTGCTGAGTTGGAGGCTTGCCTCTGCTACATAGTGAGCTCAGAGCCAGCCTGAACTACAAAGCAAGACTGTCTCAAAAAAAAAAAAAAAGGGTAGAGAATATGTAAAAAAGAAAAGTCCTATATTTTTTTTACAGTGTGGATGAACGCGGAAAGACAAACCCCTCAAGAGCTCGCTTACACACAGAAGCAGAGAATTGGACGGCCCTCACCAGGGGCTGGGCAGGGCCTGGGGCGCTGCTGGCGGAAGGCTACACCCAGCAGCCCCAGAGGGCCCGTCAGGAGAAGGGCTGTGTAATATGGTGATGATGGTTAATGCGCTGTGTAACTGAAAATTCACTGAGAGAATAGATTGTAAATTTTCTCATACAGAAAACAAGTCATGGTAAGTAACAAATGTTAATAAGCTTGACTTAGCCCTCCCACAACGAGAGAGAGAGAGAGAGAGAGAGTGTGTGTGTGTGTGTGTGTGTGTGTGAAAACATCATGTTGCTCAACATAAGCATGTCTAATTTTTAGGTGCCAATTAAAAATTTAAAGGGCACTGGGACATCATCGACGGCTTGGACTGGGTGTGCTCCGTCATGATTATGGGGCACTTTGGTGATACTAGGCATCTGCCACACCAGCTGGTCAGACGAGAAAGGGTAAGAAAAGCTGCTGGATGTCTCTGCCTTAACCCCTGATTTTAAAGAATCCCTAGTTTAATTTTTATTACGCATTCTGGCGTCTGTCTAGTCATCTCTCTTCCCCTCCCCCTGTACTAGTCCACTTTTCCCCTCAGCACACATTACCTGACGTCCACAACTCACAGAAAGAGAGGTCAGTTCAGCTCACGGTTTCAGGGGTTCAGTCCATGGTAGCTGCTCCAAGAGGAATATCGTGGTGGGAGGTGTGATGGAGCAAAGTTCTTTAGTTCCTGGTGGCGGGAAAGCAGAGCAGGGGACAGCACCAAAGAGGACAGGCCAGGGACCAGACACAGGCCCCAAGGTCATACCCACACCTGCCAGGCGCCCCAGCACCCAGTAAGGCTGACACATCTGGGTGGGTGGTCACCCCTCACCCTACCCATTCCCTGTCCATCTCCATTTGTTTAGCTCAGTGTTTGTAGGAGTTTCAGGCCAAGTTGAGTGTGCCCGGTTGGGGTGACCTGGTAGAGGAGAAGCAATCTGTGGTGCCCGCATAGTAGCAAAAGTGGCGTGAGCTGAACAATGTCTTCCTCCCTCTTTATCTCACCCAAATTACTCATGGGTAAGAGAATCTGGGTTTGGAGTGGGAGACGGTTCATTTTAAAATAAAGGAGAAAATTCAGGGTACATTTATATTTTTTAAAAGGAGCTAGAGAAAAAAACCAGGTTCTTAGGATGGGTAACCTTGAGGCACCAGCAGCCCCTTGCTGCTTCCTGGGGGAGCCCGCTGCACCCTTCCAGGCCCAGCTGAGACCCCGCAGCGTCCCGGGCCTCCCTCCCAGGCTCTGCGCGGCATACGGACACCACGACCAGTGCGCGGTGTGTCTGTGTCGAGTCCCTGCGTCCCGACCGCACTGCACGTACATAAACCGCTGCCCCGTTTTCCCTGCTGAACTTCGTGCCCTCCAGCCTCCCAGGCAGGATGTTTGAGTGCTTTGCGGCCTGTCAGCCTTTCATCCCAGCCCCGGGCTGAGCTCCGCCTGGAAACCCGTGGCCCTGTTGTGCTGGTGAGGGACAAGGAGGCTCACGGCACCCCAGCGGCGCTTCCCGTGGGAAAGCATGACTCCTTTGGAAACACAACCTCCGCTGCCCTCAGTGCCGGCGGAAGCGACATGCTCTGTAAACCACAGTGGGGCCAGTGTTGCTGTACAAGCGCCTCCTTTTCCCTGGTGCGGCCTTTACTCTGCCCAGGAAGCACCAAGGGAATCAGATCACTCACAATTTAGATGGTGAATGCAGCAATCAAAATGTCGCTGGTTACAGCAGTGAATGAATAATTTAGCTTACTAAAAGTTAACATTTAGGAAAGAGCAGACTTGCAAATTCCAGGAGGTGGAATGGACTGCCTAGAATCAAATGGCTCCCTCTCTTTATTTTTTTTTTCTTTTTTCAGATAGGCTCACTGTGTAGTCCAGGCTGTCCTTCTCCCAGCAATCCTCCCGCCTCAGCCTCCCAAGTGGTGAGATTATAAGCGTGTGTGTCACCATGCCCCACTCCATAGCCAAGCCTTGTGATAGGCCTGAGGAGGGGCAGCCACAGCATGGCCGGCCTAGGCAGGGCACGCAGGCCACGTTATGTGACTTCCATTCACCCACCTCTCACAGGGCTCCTAGCAAGCTGGGCACAAGCAGGGGCTGGGATGCTGAGCTCATGAAGCCACTGTCACCCTCGAGGGGCCCCAGGCAGCGGGGTGATGAGAGACACGGAGACAGTGTCCCACAAGACGTGCGGCAGACCCGCGACCAGGCCACAGGAGCCTCACGTAGGTGCACGCTGTGTGGGAGTGGGTGGGGAGAAACCCAGGAACTGGCTTCCATCCCCGGGAGGCGCAGCAGCAGGCAGAGATGTGGGGTGCAGGTGCCGGACCCCGAGGACAGCTTCGCCCCACCGTCTGTGGTGCAGCTTGCAGCTCCTCTGTCTAGGGTGTGCTCCCGCTTCTGTCCCTCTGGGTTCTCGCTCCCCGACATCACCAACAGCACGACTGGCGGACAGCAGAGCCCACATGGCGGCTCTGTCCGCGGGCAGAGCTGCCGCCCAGAGCGCCCGGCCAGTGCTTGTTCGGACACGTGAGGCAGCATCCGCCTCTCCTACCGGAGAATGCGGCTTCTGTGTGAGCAAGAAAAAAGCCTGACACTAAGAAAACCCTAACTCACCTGTGCCAGCCGCAGGTGAGGCCAGAAAGGAAAGGGGCGCTGGTGATAGGAGCCAAACCAGGGGAGGAAGCCCATGTGCCCTGAGGGAAAACCGAAGTGACAGCCCCACAGAAGGAAGGGGAGCCTCCACCTCCGGGTCACCATCCGGGCCCAGTCCGGGCCCCTCCGCTTCCTACTCCGGCGGCTCTAGCTCCCTCTGCCTCTTGAGTCATCCCCGGGCGCCTCGGCCCGGCGGCTGTTCCCTGGCTCTCACCCCTCGGCTGCCAGGGCAGGCTCTCCGGGGCGGAAATGCTGTGAGTTCTCTCACAGCCGAGCTGCCCAAGCCCACCATTGTTCCACAGGTGTCTCTGCAGGTGTCCAGTGCTTTCAGGCTGATAAATTTGGTCCCTATTACATGATCTTGGCCAGAAGCAAAACTTCATTGGATTTTCAACAAAGCAAGGCAACTAGAAAAAGGGAAAACCTTTTAACAAATAGTGTAGAAGTCTCACTCAGAAATGAAACTCAACAGCTACCTCACAAGATGCAGAACATGTTACTTGGGCCATAAACTGAAACATAATAGAAATGTAGATGTAATGAAGCTGTTAAGGAAAACATGTCTTTATGACTCCAACACAGCGAAATATTTTTTAAAGAAGAGGTAGAAAATATCCATGAAAGAAAACATTTCATAATTTTTCTCAAAAGCTTTTGTTCAACAAATGTTTGGTAAAAAATAGGCAAGCCACAGACTTAAATAAAATATTTATAAAACTAATATCTATGATGATTTGAAAAACAATTCCTGTAATTGAATAGTAAAAAGCCCAATTTTAAAAGGGCAAAAGGATATGATCAGATACTTTATAAGGAAGGTACAAAAAATAGACACTGGAAAAATTGCTCGATACCATCAGTCATCAGAGATGTGAATAATTAAAACAAAAAAGTCCACTAGAATGGCTAAAATTAAAAACACCAACACACCAAGTGCTAGAGAAGACATGGAATAACTGGACCTCGTATTATTAATGTCTCTCAATTTGTTGTAAAGCTAAAACATACACTTATCCTGAGGCTCAGCAATTCTACTTCAGACATTTATCCAAGAGAAATGGATGTTTGCCAACAAAAAGAATGCTCGTGGTGATAGTATTCCAAACTAGAAACTCATAGGTGTCCATCAGTAGGTACATGGATATACAAAGCGCAGCATATTCACATGACATAATGTTTTTTTGTAATAACAGAGAAGAAATTCCTGACATTCATGTGAATGAATATCAAAAACATGCTAAGTGAAGGCCAAATGAAGAGTATAAACTACTATAATACAGTTTATCCACATTTATTTGAAATTCTAGAATGAGCTAAATGAATACATGAAACAGAAGTGTCCAGCGTAATGAAAGAAAATTACGATAGAGAGAAAAATCAGGTCGGTGGTACACCCACGGAAGGAAGGGTGCTGGGAATCACGGGAAAGGCCTCAGGGAATTACGGGTGAAGTAACAGTCTGCTTCAGTGGAGGTCTGGACTGCAGAGCTTTAAGGAGCTATCAGAATTGAACCACCCACAATCTTCAATATCTTAGAATTGCATTGGTTGTAAAGTTTACTTCAAAAGAAAAATGGAAGGCATCAGCAGATGTAAAATAAATATTGATGGATGGGATGGATATATTAAGTGTGTAAAAAAGATGCTAAAGGGCCGGAGGGTTAGCTCAGTGGTTCTGGTGCCTGCTTCACAAGCACAAGGTCCTGAGTTCAATCCCAGTAACCACATACAATGCTGGGCGTGGAGACTCACACCCACCAGCAATCAATACCACATAGCATAGTGCCGGGCGTGGTGGCTCACACCTGTCATCCCAGCACTCAGGAGGCAGAGACAGGAAGATTGCTGAGTTTGAGGCTTGCCTGGGCTACATAGTGAGCTCAGGGCCAGCTTGAACTACAAAGCGAGACCCTGTCTCAAAAAAAAAAAGATGCTAAAATACTAGTATTAATATCTAGGTGGTCAGTAAGTGAGTGTTCATTGTGAAATTCCTTCAACTTTTCTTTATGCCTGAACATTTCATAATATACGTAGATAGGAAAGTCTTTTGAACAAGAGAGGAAGACGCCCCCGCACGGAGGCCAGAGGACCGGGCAGAAACGCACACCTGCGGGTTACGCACAGGGCCAGGGATGCATACACTTCTCTGGGGACCCCTCTGGCAACGTGGGCGGCGCACGGACCTGTCAGATCGCGGGACCCGCCCGCCACTCTCTTCCTCTCTCCTGTGCTCCGGAGGAAGACGGGACCCCTCCCGCTGACGCCTTCCAGCCCAGGGCAGGGCTGGTGCGAGTCCTCCGGCAGTGGGGCGCACGGGACAACCTCCAGCTGGCGTGGAGTCCGCGTGGGGGCGAGGGGCCCTGTGTGGCAGCTGTCTCGTATCTCTGTGGTGAGCCCGCGGCACAGCCCCGGAACGCACAGACCCTCTAAATGCAGGGCGAATGACACACGTGGGGAGCTGCCCTGGCGATTCACAAGCAGAATGTGGGTGCACGACTGAGCATTCTACGTCAGTCTTATCCCTCTCAAACTGTCTTTCTGAGATTCTTGGGGTTTTTTTTGTTTTTTTGTTTTTTGGGGTTTTTTTGAGACAGGGTCTCGCTTTGTAGTCCAGGCTGGCTCTGAGCTCACTCTGTAGCCCAGGCAAGC
Organism: Thryonomys swinderianus; assembly: GCA_004025085.1. NCBI lineage: Eukaryota > Metazoa > Chordata > Mammalia > Rodentia > Thryonomyidae > Thryonomys > Thryonomys swinderianus. The sequence goes on from PVIC010014845.1 coordinate 31,094, forward strand.
CTCGAACTCAGCAATCCTCCTGCCTCTGCCTCCCGAGTGCTGGGATCACAGGCGTGAGCCACCATGCCCGGCACTGCGGTATGTGGTATTGATTGCTGGTGGGCGTGAGTCACCATGCCCAGCATTGTGGTATATGGTTCGATCGAACCAGGATGGAACCAGGATCGAACCAGGGACCTTGCACTTGCTAGGCAGGAGCCAGAACCACTGAGCTAAATCTCCGGCCCCCTCTAGAATATCTTCACAGGCTGCGCAGAACATGTCTCTTACCAAATACCGGAAAGTGGAAGGTCTCGTGATGATTTCCCCTCTTCCGGGGAAACAGCAAGGGCTCCCCTGGGACAGTGTGAATGGAAGTCACAAACCCGCTCCTGGGTTATTCAGAACCTGTGAGGAGAGAGCGGCTGTTCCCCGAGGCTGGGCACCCGTAAGCACGAACTCAGAACAGACTCAGCTCCCCTCCGTGTCCCTCTGCGCTGCCCGCAAGCAGCCCTCGTCCATTTGTGCCTCGGGACAGCAGGAACGGGGCTCTGGTAGTCGGATTTAATGGGGGACCTTCAGCCTGCAAGGGGTTACAGCCAGGGCCCTGGGTGGCTCTGGGGTCATGCTGCTGTCCCTGCGCAGACTCAGTGGTTCCGACAACCCTGGGCCACTATCTCCACCCACGCAGCGCAGATGCAGAACTGAGACTGAGACCGAAGAGCTCGCTGTCCCAGGAGGAGCAGGAGGCAGCCGAGGCTGCAGGCCAGGCCTCCACTCACAGCAGGCCCTGGAGCCACGGCCCTCAGCACCGGCCGTGGAGGAGCCTCCTGCCAGTACTGGGCAGCAGGGCCGCCGGGCAACCGGATCTGTCCTTGTGGTGGGGCTGTATAGGTTCATGACTCCTTCCCTAACGGCCAGGAGATGGGGCGTGTTCGTCCCACCCCAGATCTGCCATCTCGGGGAGAACCTGGCCCTTAGGGAGGGAGCGCAGCAGAAGTTACCAGCCCCACACCTTCCCTAGCGAGACCCAGAGAGGCTGAGGCCTGGGGCGAGCTGGGAGGGCATGGCCACGCAGTGACACTGGCCCACGGCTCGCTCGTCTCTTGCTTCCTCTGTGACAAGCTGGGATATCGATGGTGGCCCAACAGAGCCCCAGCGCGGGAGAATTCACAGAGTTAAAACAAAGAGCTTTAGAAAACATCTAGAGCTGCCTTGACAAAGTCAAGCGAAGTATATGGAGAGCCTAATGGGAGCCGGAAAAGACAGAAAAGCACTGTAACCTTTTTGAAAGAACTCAATAACAGGCGGCAAGGCCTGACTCCTAATGCTGGGGATGATAAATTATTCAGGTGAAATAACCCTGGCTTCCGCTCACTCAGCACAAGGCATTGATCCCACCGTCAGGAACCACAGAGCCCCGGCTGGAAAGGCGCCACTGTCCGCGCAGGAGACGGTGGCGCCGTCCCAGGTTGTTCCCCCCCCCCCACGGGCCCACCCGCCCCCGCGGCCCTGCACGGTGGACCTGCAGACCCTTCGTCTCCACGGGCTCCCTCCCGGGCTGCGGTCAGAGACACAGGGTTGACCCGAAGCCCCGCCCTGACACAAGAGCTGCTTGAACTCTGCTGTGCGCGAGGGCTCTCCCAGGGTCTTGCCAGAGCGCAGGCGCCGACCTGTGGGGATCCTGCCATTCTGACCTGCCCTCGTCCGCAGATCGGTCTTGGACGGCACCGGAGGGTGATGAGGCCAGGCCTCACCTTCCGGACCCCTGGCCGAGTCTGAGCGGTGGGTCAGCCCTCAGACGCCCCTGCTCAGAGCCCTCTGCTGCTGCCCAACGAACCCCAGCGTCCTCCACTGCTCCTCTGTCGTCGTCAGACAGGGCTCCAGGCCACACGGTCACCCCGGGGTCTTTCATTCTGCTGCCCCTTCTCCCTGGCGTGTTCCCGCTCAGCCCCTTCCATCTGGCCCAAGCACCATCGGCTCCGGGAAGCTCAGGAGTCTCCGGCCACCCCTCCATGTTGCCGCGATGCTGCCATCTTGAATACAGCAGCGCTGGGACCGCGTCTGGGCCACCGCTGCTCCGTGCGCTTCCTCTGGCAGGTTCCGGTTGGACTTGCGCTTGTGGCAAAGAGACGCTTGTCACAGGCTTTGTCACGTTGCCTCCAGGCTCCATAGATCCAAAATCCACAGACACTCAAGTCCTTTATATTCACAGAGCGGTTTTTTTTCAGTCTTTATATTTTGTATACTGTCTATTCTCATGCCAACGTTAAGGAATCTCTGTTACTTATGATCTCTAGTGCAATGTAATTGCTATGTAAATAGTTGTTACATATTGTTTTGGGAAAGGAGCAAGGGAAAAGTCTGCATTATTTAGTACAGATGCAATTTCCTTTCCCTAATATTTTCTAGAGCCCATGGACATGGGGAGCTAGTGGCAGCAGGCACTGGATAGCGTGTGTTTGTGTGTGTGTGTGTGAATTCTACTGGGGCCTAACTGAAATCAGTAAAACGCATAGATTTTTATGTCATTTCATTTTTTAAATTGATTTATTCATTGTGGGACTGGAGATTGAACTCAGGGCCTTTGCACTGAGCTACATCCCCAGCTCTTTTTAATTTTAAAAAAAGTTTTTGGTTTTTTGGGTTTTTTTCTTTAGTTTTTTGAGACAGGTCTCACTTTATAGTTCAGGTAGGCTCTGAACCCACTAGGTAGCCCAGGCTAGCCTCTAATTTGTGGCAATCCTCCTGCCTCTGCCTCCCTAGTGCTGGGATTTACAGGTGTAAGCCACCACACTTGGCTGGTTTGTTTGTTTGTTTGTTTGTTTAAACCTTTTTAATTTTTGAGAAAGGATCTTTCTAAATTGCCCTGGCTGGGCTTGAACTTGCAACTCTCTTGCCACAGCCTCCAAGAGTTAGCTTCTCATGCCAGGCTGGACTGCCTCAGATCCAAAGTAACAAGGCCAGTTGACCATGGACTAAAACCACGAACCCAATACCCCTCTTCTCTATAGGCTGATTGTCTCAGGAACTGAGTGACAGTGATGGAAAGCTGGCACCGGTACCTTGATGTTTTGGCCACACCCTTCACCTCTGCCGTATTGTGTAAAATACTCATGAGTGTGACATCTGTCACAGTCACAGGCCCCCCACACTCATGGGAGGGGAGAGCCAGGATGTGCCCACTGGGGGCAAGACTGTGGGGGCCCATCTCAAACACTGTCTTCCACAGGTGGAAAGGGGAACGCAGAGCTCTGCAGGGCGGGGACCGGTGCAAACCGGAGGCAGGCAGATCAGCAGCAGCAAAGAGATCCATTCATGCACTATGAATGCATTCTCTCGAGTGCTGTGTCACAGCAACCAGACACAGACTAGTAAAAAGCTGGAAGGAGGGAAGGCACACAATCGTGGGTGTGGCCAGGGCATGCTGGGGTTTATGCTGTGCTTGTAGCCCAAGATCGGAGGGAGCAGGCCAGGCCACAGGGGCCCAGGCCCTGTGCCAGGTCCTCTGCAGCAGGCCCGTTTCCTACGTCGGCCAAGCCTGCTGCTGAGATGCAGATGGCTCAACAAGGAACAGTTTTACAACTCGCCCTATCCAGGGTTGGGGCTCTGTGCCCCTGCCACTCGCTATGGTCTGTGACTACCTGATCGACAGGTCCAGCAGCCGCAGTGGTAGTGTCCTGGCCTGGACCCAAAGAAAGGCCCATTTCTGTGTCTGGGAGCTTCTTTCTCTTCACCAAGTACCGCCATGCTGTGAGGGGCCTGACAGCTTATGGAGAGGAAACCCAAGTTTCAGGGGCCAGCAGCCCTGGCTGAGCTCAGGGCCCACATCTGGCACCAAGGTGGTATCTTTGAGATGTGGCCATCTAGCCCCGGGGTGCCCTGAACGGGGCTGCTACAGACATTCACATGCAAGTTTTGCATGGACATAGGCTTCCTTTACTCTTGGGTGTGGCCCAGGGGTGGGCCTGCTGGCCATGGCAACTGTGTGACCACGAAGGAACTGCCAGCTGGCCCCGCAGCAGCTGCACGAACGGCTTGAGACTGGCAAAGCTTTAGAGGGCCGCGGAGGACTGCTCCACGGCGGCCACACAAGACACTGTGACATTTTGGGAGCAGTCCAGTTTCCACACCCCGCCACACTTTGCTTGTCTGTCTTTGTGACCACAGCTGTCCTAGTGTGTGCCTCAACCTGGTTTTGTGTTTTCTTGTGGGTTTTTTTTTTGAGAGTTTTTTAAACATTGATTTTATTGGTACATTTTATATGCATGTTATGATCACAATAGACATTGAGAATTTGTACCTGTACGTGACACAAGTTCTCATTTTTTGCCATTCCCCTAACCCCCCATAACACTCACCCCCCTATGTACATAAGCTTTGTTTCCTATTTTTTACCATCAAATTTTTTCTTTCCCGTCTTTACTTCCTGGTTTTGATTGGCACTTTGCATGGGTAAGGATCTTTTCATATGTTTATTGGTCAACTGCATATTTTCTTTGGAAAATATGTACCCAGATCCTTTACGCATTTTAAGGTGGGCTATAGATGTATATTTAAGATGTGTACATATATATGTATATGTACACACACACACGTACCTTTTTGAGCTCTAATAGTTTTTTATATTCTAAGTATCAATGTCTTATAAATGGTATGATTTGCAAATGTTTTCTCCAAATCTGTTTTGCCTTTTGGAACCACAAGTTTTAAACTTTGAAGTCCAATTTGTCTATGTTTCTTTGTTTAGTCATGCATTAGGTGTCACAGCTAAGAAACTACTGGTCAATCCAAGGTCATGAATATTTGCATCCTGTTTGTTTTCTGAGAGTCTTACAGTTTCTAGCTTATACCATGTTAGATTTTATCCATTTTGTTAGTTTTTATATACAACATCTGGTTTCATTATTTTCTGCGTGGATATCCAATTGTCCCAGAACCTCCTGTTGGCAAAACTAT
>PVIC010014846.1:0-35979 GCA_004025085.1 Thryonomys swinderianus
AGCAAGAAATATTTGCTCTGGGAAACCCACCGCCACTTGCTGCACATGTGTACAGTTTGTGCATGTGTACACGCATGTGTGTTAGTGTAAGAAAGGGAGTAGGGCGAGGCAGAGTATCTTCCTGGTTAATGGGGTCCTCTCCATTCACACACCTAGAGCATCAGCATTTTCACAGGGGTCCTGAAATGAGTCTCACATGAGAAAGTCATCAGCTGTGCCCTGGGTGACCCTGAAATTATTTACACTTGAAGACATTTTAAAACATTTGATATGGGGCTTCCATTTAGCTCGGTGGCAGGTCACCTGTCTAGCAAGCATGAGGCCCTGGTTTCAGTCCTCAACACCAAAATGTTTGTTTTTGTTTTTTTTTAAAGAAAAAGGTAAGGGCCGGAGATTTAGCTCAGTGGTTCCAGCGCCTGCCTGGCAAGTGCAAGGTCCTGAGTTCAATCCCCGGTAACCACATACAATGCTGGGCATGGAGACTCACACCCACCAGCCATCAATACCACATACCACAGTGCCAGGTGTGGTGGCTCACGCCTGTCATCCCAGCACTCCAGAGGCAGAGACAGGAGGATTGCTGAGTTCCAGGCTTGCCTGGGCTCCATAGTGAGCTCAGGGTCAGCCTGAAGTACAAAGCGAGACCCTGTCTCAAAAAAAAAAAAGAAAGAAAAGAAAAAAAGGTAAAACACTTGATGTACTCTTGTTTTAAAAAGGGAAAAAAGGCTTTAAGGAAAGTAACCAAGAGGAGGATGCTTGGGTGATAGATAGTTCCCATGACCAAGCAATTGCTGAGTCTGCCTAAGTGGAACAGTTGATTATGTGACCTTCAAGTACGATTGTGACTTTTCAAGGTCATGAGCATCATTACTGGTCTAAAGTGAATTCCTTTGCCTTGTTTCCAGTTTAAGGAAAAATATTTCTCCTGACTGTTCAAGAACCTACGTTTCTTGGCCGTTTGACTTGCAAGATATTGATTTATGTCTCCTCCTCCTCCCCCTGTTCTCAACTGGAGGTTGGCACTGAAAGGTTCAAGCACCTTTCTAGAATGGCTACTGTTTTTGCTGATGTTGGTTTACTTTGTTTTAAATTTCTCCCATACAAGTACTAACCAGGCCCGATCCTACTTGACTTCTGAGATCAAACAAAATTGGGCACCTTCAGGGTGGTGTGACCATAGACTGTTTTAAATTTCTAAATCAAGAAAGTACTTATGAAGCTGGAGATTTAGCTCAGTGGTTCCAGAGCCTGTCTAACAAGTGAAAGGTCCCTAGTTTGATCCTGGTAACTGCATACAACAATACTGGGCGTAGTGACTCACTCCCATCAGCAACCAGTACCACATACCACAGTGTCGGGCATGGTGGCTCACTCTTGTAATCCCAGCACTTGGGAGGCAGAGGCAGAAGGATTGCTGAGTTTGAGGCTTGCCTGGGCTACATAGTGAGCTCAGGGCCAGCCTGAACTACAAAGCCAGACTGTCTAAAAAAACAAACAAAAAAAAATGGATTGGGTGTGCCTGGCTAAGAGACCCAGAAAGACAGGGCTTTCAGATTTGCCAATCAACCTGGGTCTCTAGGGCAACACAGAGCCTGCCCACTCAGAATTGGTTCTGGTTCTTTATTTTTATTAAGGTTTAGTTAACCATTTAAAAGTACAGTAAATCCCCGACTTATGAACATCGAGTTGTGAACTTTCACAGATACAAATGGACCTCATATTAGGAACTTCATAGATGAGAACAAATCATGGAAGTAGCTTACGTGTCTGCTGGACATGGTCACAGCAGTGTGGCTGTGCACTTACTGCACAGTGTAGTAGTGGACAGTATACAGGGCTCAAGATCCCAGGGTGTCTGGAAGCAAGAGGAAAAGCAGAGATGAGGTGGAGGCGACTGTTAGGAAGTGCAAAGCAGGACACATCATTCATTTGTGTCAAAGGTGTGTAAGACTCACTTTGTTGGATTTAGGCATGCATCTGACTTATGTACATTCTCCCAAAATGGAACTTGTTCATAAGTCAGGGACTTACTGTATCCACTTCAGTGGCTTTTAGTACAACCACACTGTTGTGCAACTGCCACCCAATCTAGGTCCAAACATCCCCAGGGAAATCTTCTGCCTATTAAACAGTTAACTCCCTTCTCCCAAGCTCCCAGAAGCCCTTAGTCTGCTGTCTGTGGCATTAAGTATTCTAGCTAGTTCCCAAAATGGAATCACAATGTGGCCTTTCTATGGTGTCTGGCTTCTTAGCATAATGATTTCATCTATTTTACAGCATGTGTCAGACTTTAATTCCTTCTTACAGAGAATACTATTCTATCTTATGTGGATATACCACATTTTTAACCATTTGTTAGCAGATGGACATTAGGTTTGCTCCACATTTTATCTATTGTGTATAGTGCTGCTATGAACACTGTGTTTAAATTTTCATTCAGACACAGACTTAGGAGTAGAACTGCTCAGTCATAGGGTAGTTTTGTGTTGTAACTTTTGGAGAAATCAGAGTTGGTTTCAATGGTTTAACTCCTGGTTACCTATTAGGACCAACTACGATTTCGCCAGATTTATGAAATCCAAGTGTTGGAGGTAACCTTTCAGCTTCTTATACGTTATAGGAAGCCTGTCTCTGACAAATCTTAGAGAAGCTCCTCCATCCTTTTCATGCACAGTTCTACCTCCCAAGGATGCCCATTCTGTTTATGGACAGTCCTACTGGTACCTTTCCCTAGTTCTTCCCCATAGAGAAGTTCCTACCTGGAATCTGTAAATTCAGGGCTTTCTCCATAGATGGGCTTCACTCTAGAGAGGTGAGGGAAGAGTTTGTCATTTTCATCAAGCATTAAGGAGACCTGAAACCACATTCTGGAGTGACTCAGAGCTGTTACACACGAGCCTCAGAAAGTTTTTGGCAGGCCCTTGCTTGACTAACAGCTGTCCCCGCTCACCTCTGCCATTTTGAGGCAGAGACAACAAAGGACAAGGTTTTCCCCAATGCTCACCTGGAAGAGGGTGGAGCAGAGGCTGGGCGGCAGAAATCACAACAATCCCTCACACAGGCCCTGCTGCCTAGGACCTTGGCCACCTGCGGTTTACCACAGGTGCAGAGAGAATTTTCTATCTAGTGATTGTTTCACTTGAAGGCAAGGCCATTTCTGAGAAAGTCCTTGAAAGTTTTATAATTTTGACAGAAAATGAGAAGCAGCTATTTTTTAAACCATTTACTGAAGATAATATACATACAGAAGAGTGCCTATCACAAACTAATATGTCCCATATCACTTATATGAGCTATAACTGACCAAACTTTCTTATGGTATTGGAAATTAGGCAGATAGCACCTGAAAGGGAGCGAGCAGGCTGCTCCTAGTAACGTTACGGTTCCTCGTGAGAAACAGCTCTCTCTGACTTGACAGAATTTCAAATATTAATTAGTAGTCATCAAACTAAAGGAGGAGAAGCTTGGGGTTAATAGAGGTCAGTCACAAGGCATTGCGTTTTGATTACTTTTGGTTTCTGGTATCCGCGGTCCATGTACTATGGGGCGTCTGACTCACCCTCTGCCTCCAAAGGTGGGCACGCACTCAGGAGCTGGTTAAGTGACAGGCATGTGACTCAGGTCAGACCAGGAATGACGCTGAGACTTTCCCTATTTACACTGGGAAAGAAGGCCCTGCTCTCAACTGCAGTTTCTGAGCTGGCCAAGGAGAAACTGTGGCTGCTCGTGGCTGTCTTTGCTACCACGTGCAGAGTGCCAACTGGGAACGAAGCCCGTACTGAAGTCAGAAAATTCGCGATTCCTAGAGGCAGCGTGTGTGAATCCAGCTGTACTGAAAGCCATCTCCACCCCTGTAACGTAGAAAGAAATGAACGTGTTTGTGCTTACTATATGGGAGACAGAACACTCATGTGGCCCAGTGTCTCCTCATTCACGCAGAGGCTCCAGCGACATCAGCTGGGCCTCTCACAATTGAATTCAGTCCTGATACCATCTGCCTAGAGTTAGCGTCAGCCTCACAGGTTGAGTGCTCAGTTGCACAGGATGCCCCCATTGCAGATGCCAATCATGAGTCTCAGATTTTGGGGTTTTCTCTCTTCGTACTCTGACTCTCTCGCTGTAAAACTGAGGTTCCTACAATCTCTTCATTGGATTCAATAATTTGCTACAATGGCTCACAGAACTCAAGGATAGATTTGCTTATGCTTGCAAGTACATTTTATTAATACAAAATGATCAAGGGTGCAGATGAGCAGCCAGACAGATGTACAGGACCATATAGGGGAAGGGATATGGAGCTTCTGTGCCTTTTCCAGGCACTAATATTCTTAGAAATATTCTTAGAATTTTCACATGTTCAGTAAAGCAAAAGCTCTCTGAAACCCTGTCTGTTTTGGTAATCATTAAAACTTCATTAAATGGGAATAATCAAATAACTGATCATTGGTGACGTCTGAACCTTCTACCCCTCTCCGCTCTTGAGATATTGGGGTAGGGTAGGTGGGACTGAAAGTCCCGATCCTCTAATCCCATTGTGGGTCCCTGAGAGCCAGTAATCTCCATGGTGTGTGAAAACACACTTAACTTCGGAAATCCCAAGGGTTTTAAGAGTCTGGTCCCAGACAACATAACAGGCAGCAAAGATCTCTTCTTTACTGTGAATTCCGTATCACAGTTCCTCACGCACTTGCCCTTTACACACATGAGTCGATTCCCTGTTCTACTTCTGCTCTTCAGGTTAGTTTCAGCCCTTTTCCCCAAGGCTCTGACCAATTAAAACAGGTCAGTTGGAGCCATGGGACATACTCAGATGTAGCCGTCGGTCCCTCTGTGAGCCTAACACATGGACATGGTGACAGCTCCAAAGCAGGGGCTGGATCCGTGTACGGTGTAGATAAAAAATATCTGCCCAAACCTCATGTTTTGGAAGGGTGTTGGATGGTGGGAGCACTGTACCGATCAGTGGATTCTTGTCTCCATCTTCTCCCTTCTCTCTGCTTCCCAGATGCCAAAGGTTGAGCTTCTCTCCCCCTGCCCTGCCCCTCCACCAGCCTTCACCTCTCCCCCGCTAAGTTTTGGGTGTCAGGTAGCAGGTCTTAGTGTAGGGAAGAAGGCGAGAGGTCTCCCAAAGTGTCCATTGGCTTCAAGAACGGGCTGAAGAGGTTAGTCTTGAAGCTGTTGACTGAGGATCCTCATAATTTGTATTCCCAGAGCCCTCGGAGCCAAGCGGCTCCCCACCCGTTTTGCTTTGTGTCCTTGTCTGCGATCACACAGGAGGCAGCACTCGGTGCCACGCCCCCTACTGTCCTGCTGCATGGATTTTGATGCTGCTCCAAATCCCCACAGCAGGTGTCAGACAGGAGCATATAGCTGAGCGGGAGCTCACGGGCCTGTTGGCAATAACCAAGAGGAGGCCAAGAAAGACTGTCCATTACCCATTTTATGCAAACTTTGTAGGTTTTTTAAAAAAAATTCCAAGTTGTAAAGTACACCAAAGAGACCCAAGATGACCGTCTGAGGAGTAAAATTGTTAAGGTGTCTACTCTGGACAAGGGCAGTTACGCAGTAAATGAAAATGATCTAAAATGGAAGCAGTTCTAACAGTATCTTATGCTTCACTGTATGAATTTTCAGTTATTAAATGGATGGGAAATATTCTTCAATAAAACATTTAGTGGTTTATCATAAGTTTATAAGTAAACCCAAGACAGCATCATTAAATCCATCAACAGCCATATTTGCTTTTTGTTCATCGTCCTGTCACAGCTCATGCTCTGCCTGGAAGCCCATTCAGGGCTGGAAAACACTGCGCACACACCGGGTCTAGTGCTTAGCTGTGAGCAGCTATTCAGTAAATACCTGTTGACCTGACCTACTTTGATGCAAGATTTTACAGTGACTCCCACAAATTAACAGCAGCCATATAACAGTATTTCAATTTAGTTGTTCAACCTTCCTTGACTCATTTGCCTACCCTAGTGTGATTATCTATAATGTAACAAAGAAAAGGCTTCAAGAGCCACAGAAGGCCAGGTATGGCGATGCATGTCTATAATCCCAATGTTTAGGGAGGCTGAGGCAGGGGGATTGCAAGTTCAAATTCTGTTTGGGAAACTTAGACCCTGTTTTAAAAAATTTAAAGGGCTGTAGAACACCTCTGTATTAAATCCCCTGTACCCCCAAAATCCACAGAAATAGATATTTCAGACCTTAAAGATGTTTTGAGTATAGAACCACTTTTTCCTTTTTTTATTTTTTTTATTTTTTTTATTTTTTTTTTTTTACCAGGGATCGTACTCAGGCCCTCATGCTTGCCGGGCAGGCACAGTGCCCCCTGAGCTACCTCTCTGACCCTCGAACCACATACTCTTATATAACTGAAAAGGAGCTTAAAGATGCTCCCTAATCTAAACCCCTTACTTACCAAGGGGCGGGGGGTTGCTCGGCCAGCGTCCGAGCCGCGCTGGACCCGGGTCTGTGGTGCCGTCTGAGTGGGAGCAACGTCCCCGACCACTTAGAAGTGGGGCGACGCCGCCGTCGCACAGAGCGTCGGGTCAGTCTCCCTCGTTGAAACGGAGACTTGAAGCAAGGGAGGACCTGCCGCTGCGCGGGTCCAGGCTCGCGCATGCGCTCTGTGCATCTTCCGGTCCTCCGGAGATGATGCTAAACAGACGCTGAAAGAGCCACCGCACGTTCAGTGATTTCATTTTTAGCTACTGTCCTGCATTCCTCCTCCCCTTATGTGGCTTACAGGAATGGCTAAAACAGTGCAGGTGGGACGCTAGGTTTCACCTCTTTCCTTTCCCTTCGTCTGCTGGGGAGGCGAGGAATCCCTGGTATCCAAAAGGAGGGTGCCAACAGTTCACAGCTGGATAATCTCCTTTTTGAACTATGGTATGACTATGAAGATTAAAATTAGCACATACCTGGGGATCTTTATAGACCAGGTACTTTGCTTAGGGCTTTAAGAGGATTCTTTCAGTTAATTCTTATACAACCTGTAGGAGGCAGATACTGGTGTGAACCCACTTCTCTCACGAGGAAGGCGAGGCTCGGAGAAGTGGCGTGCCTCGCTCGGGGTCATCCCAAGCACACTAAGACAAGCTTCAGTCTCTAAGGAAGATAACAGCCCTGAAGAGCCGCAGTGAGAATGGCATTTTTGGAGTGTTGCGGAGATGGCAAGCTATGAAATCCGCGCTGCGTTTGGATCGTGGGATTTTTTCCCAGAATCATTTCCTTCCAGGTAGCTGAGGAAATGATGGGCCGTCTCACCGCAGATGGAGTTCACAGCGGCGCCGTCAGACTCCCCACGTCTGCAGGGGCTGGAACGGAAGCTCTTTGCCTGCAGTACGTGAGGGAGCTGGATGCGCCCGGGCACAGGTGCGCCCTTGTTTGGCTGAGCCTTCTGCGTGCTTGGGGAATGTGTGCTGGGTTTGTCAGTGCAAGGAACGCAGAGCCTCTGCGTGGCTCCTGAAGGCCGCTGGCAGCTTCCTGGGGAGAGGATGGCACCGCAGCATCAGTTCTCCTCACCGTCTGCTGCTGCACTTTCTAAAAATAGTCCTGACAAACAGCTAATGGGCATTTTGGCCACGGCTGCCGTGTCAGAGGGAACGCTTTTCCTTCAGGCCTGCCCGCCTTGACTTATACACCAGCGGGACAAACTCAGCCGTTTCATGGAACTTCACAGCAACCTATCGCCAGAGCCTCTGCAAAAACAATCAAGTGCATTTTTTGCATCCTTTAGCAGCATTGCGTGTTTATCTGCTAGTCAAAAATAAAATGAAAAGAAAGCTTTGTAAGGAGGCGCACATCTGCAGCCACTGAGGAAGTATTGTTCAGGGAGACACAGGGGACGGGCGCCCCATCCCTCCAGAGCAGTTGGTTCTGAGGTGGAGAGAGAAGAAGGGACGTTTTTTAAAAGTTATACAGTTTTAGTATAAATTGTTACAACCTTTTTGGAAAGTGTGTTTGCAGTATATACAAAGAAGCTCAAACTGTGTGGCCTGACACTCACTGGTCGCATTTCTATAAATATATCTTGAAGAACCGAATGAAAATAAAAGGCAATTTTATGTACATCAGAGTATCATCCATAATAGTGAGAAGTGGACCACAAACTAAATTCCCAGCCACAGATTTAATTAAAAAATATGTTGTCCCCTTTGTATAGTATTATAAAGTTCTTCAAATGTTAGTCTTTGAAGAATCACAGTGATATATTAATAAAATGCTTAAGCTGAAAGAAGTAAAACTCCAAGCTTCAAATTGCATCTATAGCATGATCTCAGCTGAGTGCAATACCACACTCTGTGTGTCTGTCTGTCTATCTGTCTCTCTCTCCAGGAAAAGATGAAGATAATCTGCAATTGTGATTTTTCTCACTTGTGGGTGACTCTGTTTCGCTTGCTTGTTCCCTGCTCTGCCAGTGGGGGTGGAGGGGTGGCAATGAAAATAGATTTAGATAAGAGTCAAGATTTTTTTCTTTTTTTTTTTTAATAAAGCCTGCTCCTAGAGTTTCCTTAGAGGTTGTTCGTGTGCATCCATGGCTCCACAGTACCTCACACCCAGAACCTGCAAGGTCAAAGTAGGTCTGAATTGTATGTAGCTTGTTGCGGGCCACACACAGTTGAAGGGACTCGTGAAGTCAACATCCAGAGATCCACCCCGGCTTCCCTGTCCTGCTAGCTGAGCGCCTCGGAGAAAGCACTGGGAGGTCTGAGTCCATCTCACTGCCAGGTCCGTCAGAAGAGGGTTGGGTCCGTCAGCGCCAGTTCCGGGGAACCACGGAGCAGGCAAGTGCATGTGCCTCTGCTCCCATTGGGGCCTCCATTGTGCTCCCCGCTCTACTGCCATTCTCTTGCTGTCTGCACCCCTTGCCAAAGATCATGCCTCCCTGGGAAGGATCTGGTTCATTCCTGCAAACACGCATTTATTAAATCTGAGTTGCACTGACTATGTATTTAATGATCTTGTATTTGATGTATGGTGAGTACTCGGCCCACAAGCCTGCCTAGAGATGCTTAGATTTTCATAAGAAAAACAAACTCAAAAGGCAACTCTCTCCAGCAAAACACAGTCACAGAGTAGGAAGGACTCTGACCAGTGTGGTAGGCCTCAAGGGAGCCAGCTTACCACCCAGGGCCAGAACTTCGAATCACAGTCCTCTGCTTATACCTGGATGTGCTGGCAGAAAGTCACTTCCTCTCCTTACGCTGCCGTGGATTCTGCATCCATGCATCGGGTACAGCAACGCTCCCTCCACAGGTTAACGTGGAAAGTGAGACAACACAGGGCCGGAGATTTAGCTCAGTGGTTCCAGCGCCTGCCTCTCAAGCACAAGTCCTGAGTTCGATCCCGGTAACCACATAGAATGCTGGGCGTGGTGACTCACATCCACCACCAATCAACACCGCTTACCACAGTGCCGGACGTGGTGGCTCACATCTGTAATCCCAGCACTCGGGAGGCAGAGACAGGAGGATTGCTGAGTTCGCAGAGGCTTGCCTGGGCTTCATAGTGAGCTCAGGGCCAGCCTGAACTACAAAGCGAGACCCTGTCTCAAAAAAAAAAAAAAAGTGAGACAACATGAATGAAATGATCCTTTGCACCTTCCTTAGGTGGAGTTTGTCCTTTGGAAGCCCATGGGCCGAACTTGTTAAAGATGGTTTTGTTGAGTTTTCAGAGACTCAATTTGTTGTCAGTATTTGGGGGAAAAAAAAAATCAAGGAATTTAACATTTTAAAAATATAGATATTTTAAGAGGATTTTTGTAAAACTCCCTTGAGTCCTTGTACTCTGCCTGGCACTGGGTTGCTGAAGCCCAGTGGGGCTGTTCACTGTTGGGGAAGCCCAGGCCTCCACACCTGTGGCCCCGGCACTTGTGCCTGTTCCAGGAGAGGGTGAGGGGGGACGGCTGGGGCCGTGAGCTTCCCGCCCTGAGACCCTGCTCTGCATTGCTGGGCGTGTGACTTCTGCCCACACACGAAGCCAGCAGAGCCTGACCTTGCTCGAGCCTCTGTCGCCGCAGTGGGATGGCATCCATATATTCCTAGCAGACTAAGTGAAAAATGCATGTGATTCACTCTGAATGGCAGCTGGCACACAGAGCAGTTTGATTAGCGCTACCTGCTTGGTCTCCGGCATTTCGCTTTCCACGTTCTGCTAGATCAGGGGTGGGGAACCTTTGAGAGCTTCCAACGATACAACAGCTGGCGTGCCACAGATTCATTGCCACTGCCTAGATGTGAATCGAATGACAGCTATTGTTTTTGTTACCTATCTATTATCTGTTCAGTCATGTCTCTGCCTTATGTTATCTGGTAGTTCTGGGTGAAAAAAAATGCACTTCTAAATAAATTGAGACACCTTCGAATATCCTTCCAGACTAGCTATTCCATCCTCCCTTGGGAACATGCTATATGAAGAACATTAATCCTCTTTTCCCCTTGGTGAGTTCTGCCTGCCATATATCCACTGATCTTGACCTACTCTGAATCTTTTAGCACTGAGTCTATGCACTGTACTTTCATATTTGATTACGTCCTACTGATTGGATATATATCCTAGTTGTTGCCTCTCTTCTATGCAACAGGTGTGAACTCTCATCTTTTTCTGTTTTTGTAGCCCACATGATGCTTAGCATATTGAAGATAATCAATAAATTGTCTGTGGAACATATAGCCAAAGTTATTGCTAGAAGGGAGATGAATGGTGCTTTTGAAGACAGGTAGGTGGGAGGGGGGTATCCAGGTCCTTACAGGTTAAATCATTCGTAACAGTGACACACACCTGTATCTTCATCTAATCCTCCCTTCACTTGGAAAGGCTGGAAGGTGAGACAATGAGATAAGTATTTCTAGACTTGGTTACTTGGCTCAGTTAACATCAGATGTGGTTTTTCCGGCCTAGTCTTTGCATGTTTCCCTTTTAATTTTGCCTGTCTTCTAACCCTAATCATAAGCAGCTGCAGGAACATCTTTATTCGGGGCCAGTCTCCAAAGCCCATGGAACTGCTTTTGCCTCCAACTTTGACTTGGAGTTTACTGCTGGAGTTCTTTCTCTGCCACAGTTAGGCCATGACAAATGATCCTTCTGAGGGTTACGTCTTGTTGCTTCAAGCTTGTTTTGATCTTTTTTCCATTTGTACAGCATACACATATACCAAAAATTTATGACTTCCTTGAGATATGCACAAAGATGTTGGATTGGTTTCTTTCAAAACTAGAGTACTGATCTCCTGTGTTCACTGGTTGCTAACAGGAGGGTCAAGGGCCATACCACAGACTAACTGGAGGGTCAATGTCATATCATTATAAGTTAAGATTTTTTAAAAAGGTCCTGTTACAAATGTCCAAGAAATGAATATAGTTCCCTTCAAAAGAAGAGGGTGAATGGATAACTTGTTTAAAGAGAAGAAAGAATATAGCTTGCTTAAAGACCACCTATTGGCATTGGTATCATTTGAATGAGCCATACAGTCATTTTACTTGCGACACTTATTCTCTCTTCCTATATTATCTTGATGCTAATTTTGAAAAAAATCTGTCAGTTTTATAATGTGAACAGGAAAGAATCTTACTGTAAAAACACTGTATTCTCTTTCTGCCTTTATTGTATGTGTAATTACTAAGCCTAAAGATACAGTCAAAGGATTTCAGAAGGTTTGAGTGAACTTTCTGAAAAACGTAATAATGCTAAAAAGCTTTTCTGGAGCCAGGGATGTAGCTCAGTGCTGCTGCACCCGCCTAGCAAATGCAAGGTCTTGAGTTCGATCCCCAGTACCAGGGATGGGGGGAACACAAAGCTCCGTGCTGAGTGAAGAGTGGACGGTGAGCCTCTCTGCCATTGGTGCCTTCCCCCAGCATAGTCCACCTCCACACGGTCACAGCTTTAGGCATCACTGGAGGGAGGGCAGCACATGTGTCCTTTGTCCACACCTTCATGATTCAGTTGAACAGAGACTCTGGGTCTTAGAGGTGCCCACTGCCTTGTTTCACATATCTCAGTGCTTTCTTTTCTTATTTGATTTTTTAAATTGAATTCTTTATTGGTACATTTTATATACAGCTCACAATCACACACAACATTGGGGAATTGGTACCAGTACATGACACAAATTAATTCTCATTTTCACCCACCCACAACCCCTCTTATTTGATTTTTAAGTGATATTTTTCATAGTAATAAATGCAGGCCTATTATAAACAAATTAGAAAATATAAATGGATCCAGTGGGTGCTGAAGAATAATAATCTCGCCAACCAAATAAAAACTTAATATCTCCATGTCTGTTTGTAAAGTTCTGTCTATTTTGTTCATGGATTTTATTCCCAGCTGATAGAATAGTGCATCCCACATGGAAAGTGCTCAATAAATGTTAGTTTAAAAAATAAATGGATTCAACCCGATGGTAGAAGTCTCTCCCTCCAGGAAGCTCTCCCTTGTCACCTGAGACTTCTTTCTAGGTCTTGCTAACAGTGGCACAAACCACCCACACCTTCCTTTAATTTTTTTCTAGTTTTTCTTTGTTTTGTTTTTTGTTTTGTTTTATTTTAAGACAAGGTCATGCTTTATAGTTCAGGTTGGCCCTGAACTCACTATGTAGCCCAGGCCAGCCTGGAACTCACAGCAATCCTCCTGCCTCTGCCTTCTGAGTGCTGGGATTACAGGTGTCAGCCCATGCCTGGCTCTGCACCCTTCTTTATATCACCTGCTTCCCAGCATTGCTCCTGACACCCTAGGAGTTATCCCCAGTTTTGGAAAATGTGTTCTTGCCTTTTTAAGCCCTCTTGTCTTGCCTCTTCCTCTTTTGAAAGTGAGAAATATTTTATAAGGTTACATGCCTTCTGCTTCAGATTATATACTATGTTTCTTTGTCCTATCATAATGATAATATTTAGCATTCATTGAATACTTTAGTAATGTTTTCTCACTCACTACCAATACAGATGGATTTTCTACTCTAATATCAAAAAATAAAATTCTAGCTGGGTATGGTGTCTCGCACCTGTAATACTAGCACTTGGGAGGCAGAGGTAGGAGGATTGCTGAGTTCAAGACTTGCCTGGGCTACATGATGAGCTCAGGGCCAGTTTGAAATACAAAGTGAGACCCTCTCTTAAAAAAATAAAATAAGGGGCCAGAGATTTAGCTCAGTGGTTCCAGCGCCTGCCTTGCAAGCACAAGGTCCTGAGTTCGATCCTGGTGATCACATACAATGCTGGGCATGGTGACTCATGCCCACCAGCTATCAATACCATATACCACAGTGCTGGGCATGGTGGCTCATGCCTGTAATCCCAGCACTCAGGAGGCAGAGACAGGAGGATTGCTGAGTTCCAGGCTTGCCTGGGCTACCTTGTGAGCTCAGAGCCAGCCTTAACTACAAAGCAAGACCTTGTCTCAATAAATAAATAAATAAATAAAATTCTAGGAAGCATCATGTTAAATCTAAGCAGAACTTATCTCAAATGTGCCTTCTACCATCACCAAAATCTGTAAGAGGAAAAAAGCTAGTGAAACTTGATCTGTAAAGCCAAGTGGAGGGCCTAGAATTATAGAAGCCACTGCATAGATTGTTCCTTGGAGCAATATAAACAACCAAATATAGACTCTGGAACTCTAGTTGGTTTGGTCTGACTGGAAGTCAGGAATGTTGGTTGGATTCTGGGCACCCCAGGCAGGAGTCACTGCCAATCCCCAAAGAAATGAGACAATGGTCTTGGTTTTGGCCATGACAAATGCCTAGGTACAACCAGGGTAGGGTTTTTATGGCTTTTCTTCAGTCATAAGGAAGTTGGAGCCTTCCCAAGTGGCTTCCTGGACAGATGAGGTATAGACCAATGACAGCAAATCAGTATTGGCTCATGTGTCAACTCACTTTCTTAGCTGAAATGTTTTGAGAAGATTCCATGTCACTGTCTACAATCAGTGAGGCTCAAGTCTATTAGCAATGTCTACTGTAAGGATGGAAAAAGCAAACTGTGGTCCATTAGCAATGTCTGCTATGGTTCTGGAAGTGGAAAATGGACTGCTGTGCCAGTTGTTTGCCATCATTGGTATATACTGGAAATTGCACTGAAAACAAAATTATATTTTAAATTATTGTTTCTGGGGAAAAAATAGTGACAAAGGGCCCTGTGAGTAGAGTGATCATATGATTTTCCATTGAATATTTTTGTTAATGAAGGAGAAGCTAGTATTTGAGTACAACTTGAGCAAATACATACCTAGGACACTAGATTCATTGCAGATAAACTTCAAGTGGGGAGGTACTGTCTTTAGCCCACATTTGAGGGGCTGCTTGGCCAAAATCTGCAAACTGGGGTGAGCTTTTTTCATAGAGAAGAAAGGATTTCTTTCTTACCCATCTTTAGGTTCATGGCTCAGGCCCCTATGTCAAAACACAGATTAGCAAAACAATTGCCTATAGATTCATTTATATAAATTTTAGGGCCGGGAATTTAGCTTAGTGGTTCTGGCTTCTGCCTGGCCAAGGCAAGGTCTGGAGTTCGATCTCTGGTACCACATACCACAGTGCCAGGCGTGGTGGCTCACACCTATAATCCCAGCATTCAGGAGACCGAGGCAGAAGGATTGCTGTGAGTCTGAGGATAGCCTGGGCTACATAGTGAGTTCAGGGCCAGCCTGAAGTACAAAGTGAGACCCTGTCTCAAAAAAAAAAATTTTTTTTAAAAAGAACAGTAATACAAATTTTATGTTATTGTTGCTATTGTAAATGAAGATCTCTACACAACTAAATTTGTTTGTCTTAATGTGTACTTTTGAAGAAGAGTGATAGTTGGAAACAATAGCATTGTGCGAGGGGATTATGAAACAATGATAACAAACTGGAGGGGGTGGAATCAGTCTGGCCTGTTTGCTTAAGATCTTCTCAGAGTCCCTGTGTCTTCAGAGTGAAGCACGATCCCTTCCCTGAGTGGAGAGGGGCTGCCTCTCCCATGAGGGTCCTTAGGACAAAGGGAGGATGAGAATGGCCCTGTTTCTGCTGTTTCCTCTCATGCTAAGGTGCCCCCTCTGAGGGCTGCGTGTCTAGGCCGTACTCAACACTGAATCCTCCTCCCCCTGGCGGCAGAACCATCAAATCCTGTGCCACTGTTTTCCAACTGCCAGAGCCTCCTTCCCCACCGTGCGAATGTCTGGGCAACTTGACCTCGGACAGCTGGCTTCTGGGAACACCAGGTGGTGCAGTTCTGCCTTTGAACCCTGCTGGCATCACGCCGTTCCAGGGCAGAGCCTTCCGCCCAGGCCACAGGGCATAATGATGAGCAGAGAAGCCAGTTACTATACATGCGCAAGTTAGAATTTCCTAGACACGCTGTGCATTTAGTTGTCACTGTTAAAACTTCAGGTCCAGGGCTGGAAGGTTAGCTCAGTGGTTCCGGCACCTGCCTCGCAAGCGCAAGGTCCTGAGTTCGATCCCCGGTAACCACATATAATGCTGGGCATGGAGACACGCCCACCAAAAATCAACACCACATACCACAATGCCAGACGTGGTGGCTCACGCCTGTCATCCCAGCACTGGGGAGGCAGAGACAGGAGGATTGCTGAGTTCGCGGCGGCTTGCCTGGGCACCATAGCAAGCTCAGGGCCAGCCTGAACTACAAAGCGAGACCCTGTCTCAAAAAAAAAAAAAAAACTTCAGGTCCACTGGCAGTGCCGAGGACATCCCCGTTTCTTTACGTGAATGAACGCTGGCTACGTGGGTTGAGGTCACCAATTTAAAACGCAGTGAGCGGCTGACCGTCCACGGTAGGCATTCCTCCCGGACGTGCCTGGTTGACAGCGTCCCTACGAGTGTCTTGCCCTCTCTCGGATGAGCTGCCTGGGAGTAGCAGCCCCATTTTCCAGACTGGAAACCCAAGTATTTAATCAGACGAGTAATTCGAGCCATCACACCTCGTTCAGTTTTGTTTTGTCTTCTTGCTCGTCTCTGCCAGTGTCGGAGCGGCGCTTGGGCCTCATGCGCCCCTCGCTCACAGCCCAGCCCTCCTCTGCGAAGTGGCTGAGCCCGCCAGGCCTGTGACCACCAAGTGGTTTTAGGAACGGTGGCCCTTGCCAAGACGACGGCGTCCTTTGTGATAACTACAACCCCCGCAACCCGAGCGGCTCTGACTCGCGGAGCGGGCAGGCTGGGCCTTTCGGACCCCCCAGAAGCCGCCTACGCGATGTTTCTCCCGCGCTGCCGGCTTTCTGGCCCTCGTTCTGGGCAGCCCGTTCCCTGCACGTAGACTGTCCTGACCGGAGGTGGATGGGAAAATGAAAGGAAGCGAAATTTAAATCGCTCCAGTCTGCTGCTTGTCAGCAGCTCCGATCACACGCTCGGCTGGGCTGGGGGTTGAAACCAAAGACTCAGAGAAGGTTTTAGGTTATCTGTGCCTCGCAGTTCAGGTGTTAGATTATGTGTGCGTCGCAGGGACAGATTGCAGGTCGTGTGTGCATCGTGATTCTGCAGGGTTCCGGCTGGAATCACTGCTCCAGAAACCGAGTAGCGTTCGGGGGTTGCCTTCTAGGTCTCCTCCTAGCCCTGGTCCTCTAACATAGCGCTCCCCAGGCCTGGAGTGTAGGAATAACGCTGGAATAACCTGGTCTCGGGTGCACCAGTCCCTTGTCAGTGACTATTATAAAAATTAGGACTCAAGGGCCGGGGATGTAGCTCAGTGGTTCTGCGCCTACCTGGCAAGTACAAGGTCCTGAGTTCAATCCCTGGTAACAGAAAAGAAAAAAAAAAAATTAAAAGTAGGAGTATTCCGGGCCGGAGGATTAGCTCAGTGGTTCCAGCACCTGCCTTGCAAGCGCAAGGACCTGAGTTTGATCCCCGGTAACCACATATAATGCTGGGCGTGGAGACACGCCCACCAACAATCAACACCACATACCACAATGCCGGACATGGTGGCTCATGCCTGTAATCCCAGCACTCGGGAGGCAGAGACAGGAGGATTGCTGAGTTCGCGGCTTGCCTGGGCACCATAGTGAGCTCAGGGCCAGCCTGAACTACAACGCGAGACCCTGTCTCAAAAAGCATTAAAAAAAAAAAAATGTAGGAGTATCCCTAAGCAAACAGCAAGGCAGAAGTGACTCCACTGCTTCACAGGTCTCCCACTTTACACCCACTTCCTAAGACCCTGCCGTGTTGTGCACGGGGGTTTATGGTTCTGCAGCCATTCCCTGGCTTGTCATCTCCTGGGCTTGAGTGGCAGGAGTGGTGCTGTGTCTGGGTGTCTCTGGGCCTAGATCGGTGGCACACAGAGGGCCACTGGACTGTCTGTCTTTCTTTCACAAGGAATGATGTGAAAACAGAGCTGAGAGGATGGCCGCACTGGCCTGCCAGTAAGTTTAGGGTGGACGCCTGCCTCCACGCACTCAGCTGACTCCAGGTAAGAAGGCGCCGCTGTGGCCGGGTGTCTTCATCCTCCTGGGGTGTCCCAGCGCTGTCCCGCCCCTCCCTCCGAGGCCCCTGGTTTGCTCTGGAGCTCCTCCCACCGCCCAGGACTGCTCTAGCCCCACCCAGCTACCCCTGGCTCTCCCTTCTCAGTGAGCCATGGCTAGGAGAAGTCCAGTGCTTGTTAGAAAACTCTCATCCTGCCAGGACATTGCCAGTCTTCAAGCTTCTGGAGTCTTGTGAACAGCGGTTCCCGGGCCTGTCGCAGCACAGAGTCCTGGCTGTCCAAGCTGCCGAGCCAGAGTCCCTGGAGGCGGCAAAGTGACTTTTTAAGCAGCTGGCCCTTAGAAAGCGTGGGACATATCTTGTCCTTTTTATCCAGTGTCACTGTCTGCTAAGGCGCCCCAGGAACCTATTTTGTGTTATACGCACCACGTGTCCTCTCCAGCCCGTAACGTGCCAAATCCCACTTCTGCGGGTTCAGCCGTGGCCTTTCTCTCACAAGTAAGCTTCTGTTCCTCGCCTGGAAATCCTCTTCAAGTGGCCTTGGAAGCCCAGCTCCTCCTTCCAGGCTCAGCCGGCCTCCTGCAGCTCCCCTGGGCATCCTCCTTTCTGACTCCCGCTGGCTCCTTCGGGCAGACCCACTGCTCAGCCCTTATTTTATTCATTTGGGAAATAGTGAGCCTTGTGGTGTGCCAAGTACTCGACAAGATCCAGGGAACCAAACAGAGAGAGACAGAGACAGAGAGAAAGGGAAGAGAAAGAGAGGAAGAAAGGCCTGTGCCCTTGAAGCTACTGTTCCAGAACCGTAAGAAATGTGGGGTGCAGTGCTGGCTAAGGACAGGTGCTAAGAAGCAACCAACCCAGGGCAGGGAGGAGCTGGGCGGGCGGGTCCCAATCGAGGGAGGGTATCTAGGAAGGTGTGAGAGGGTGACAAGTGGAGGACATCCGTGTGGCTCGGAGGTGAGGGTGGCTTCAGGCGGAAGGAAAGGGGCCAGAGCACAAGCGTTTTTACTGCTCTCAGGAAAGGGCTCTAGTGTGTTTGCGGCAGCTAGAAGAGCTGCTGGGCTCTTGGCTGGTGCTGGAAATACCTGAATCCTGCTGGTTGTGGTGAAGTGAGCAGCGAAGATGGGAAAAAGCGGTCAGAGCGAGGTTATTTAGCCACCGTGAAGATGTTCAGCGGCCTAGCCCCTCCCTTCCCACGATCACCCCCTCTGGGGACAGTTACTCCTGTTCTCTGCCCCTTTGCCTCTGCAAAGCTCTCCCACTCTCTCTTGAGCAGATTTCTCTTGCTTTCCTCCTTTACTTGTCAAAATACCACCGAAGCCCATTCCAAATACTGTTTGTTCCATGTGCTTTTCCAAAGGTCCTGGCCAGATGCGGTTTCTGATTCCACCAGTCCCACAGTGATTGCAACCTTTCTTACGACACCATGTTCCCCAGCATGGCTCCCAGTCCTCCGGTCACAGCGGCCTCTGTGAAGGCCTCATTACCTGTGAGCCCCTCCCCGAGGCCCAGCCGGGCCTCTCAACCCCAGGAGGCCCTTGGTGACTATTACTCACATTGAAATGGACTTCCTTTATGGCTGATATTTTCAACTACTGCAGGACACTTGTCTCTTAAAAGAGATTTGGACCAAGAATCAAACAGCCAAGTATCCAAGATGTGTCAAGTAGGTAACAAACAAAACAGGGTGCATATAAGATACCTTTATGTGAATGATTTTGCCCTCTGTGTAACCTTGGTAAGCAAAAGCACAGTGCAAGTATGATGATAAAGGGCATGGGTGCAGGTTTTGTCAGGGGCAATAGGGAATGGTGGGGACTAGGGTAAGCAGAGAGCATGTCTCATCTCTCATCTCAAATTGTTGACCACTCCTTGGCCCCAGTCATGGCCGCAATGTTGCTAGGTGACTGTTGGGTCAGGAGAGGCTGCAAATTCAAACTTGTTGCATGAAAATTCCTAGAAGATTGCTAAATGATAGCAAGTACCCCACACAGCACCATTAGCAGGGCCCAACTAACAATTTGAAATTTCTAATTTATACACAGATGTTAAGCTTTCTCCCCATGGAAAAAAAGAAGTAAATGTATTTTGAGATCTCTCTAGCTTCTCTTCAATTCAAGGAGGATGTTTGCGTCGTGTGTTTTCTCTCTAGCACTCGCACCCCATTGTCTTGCTTGCGCTTTAGCAGGAACCCCAGGGTCACTGCCATCGGTGCGCGCCCAAATCTCAGCTTCATGTGCCATAAGCACTTCCGTCGCTTGCCTTGAACTCTGCATCACAGGCTTTTTTGTTTTCCTCCAGGAGAGGTTTAAATGGAGGCTGCAGTCTTCTGCAAAGTGTAATTGGCTTTAAATTGTAGGTTTAATAATAATGACATTGGGCTTAATGCAGTGCCTCTCAGCCTCAGCTTGCAGCCCTTGGCAACCAGCACCTCATTGATCCCCACGCTGTCCTCAGCAGGGCCAGCTGTTAAGGACTGGAGTCCCCAGGCCCCACCTTAATATGGAACGACCAGGAATAGGGGCGGGAACACTCACCTGCAGTCATGGGCCTGTGAGCCCAGAGCCTGCAGGAATGCCTTTGTGCTCAGGGCCTGGATTTTCAAGGTTCTTGTTTGCCTCTTTCCTCCTCCAACTTCAGGTCTCCCCGCAGCTCATTAGGAGCTCTGTTAGAAGATGAGCTAAGGGACTCCAATTCCATGGTTCTGTCCCCATGTAGAAGATTCAATTGGGAGAGTGTATTAACTTAATTGGCTATCATCAGGCTTCTGGCTTCTTTGTGTATTTTAAGGAGCTTTTCTCATTTTCTCTTACCATGGCCAGTGGAGCATGCCTTTAAAAGATTAAGTCTCATTCTTTGGCCTCAGAATGAAAAGAGCTCTGATACTGAAATCAGTGTGGAATCTGACGATGACTTTCTGGAATGATCTATTGATACTTAGTAGGACACTCAATCTACCTTTCCTGACCTCATCTCTTCATGGGTTAGATGAGTAGGTTAGATTATAGGACCACAAGAGTCCCTCCCAGGGCTCACAGTGGGTAACTTAAGTAGTTCTGAGAAACACCAAACCCTGCCTTGAACATTTGGCATGTTTCAAGAGTCAATCAAAATGCCGATCTACATATGTTATACAACAGACTAACTGAGGCTTGGACAAGTGAGGGCTTGTTCAGCAAAAACTCAGCATTAATGTTATAAAAAGCGTGGAGAAGGATGCGGATGCCGTGTGATGTGGGGCGTCCTGCCTGAAAATTATAGGCACCCGAGTCGATGACAGGGTAGTGGTGGCCCAGGCCGACCGGTGGCCGCCTTTGGTAGCTTTCCCAGGGCACACCCTCGGGACAAACCACTGACATCTAGAACTTGTGGTCTGGTTTGCCTCCATGACAAGCAGCTTCTCATTTGTATCGGTTTCTGAGCTGCCTCTGCTTCTACGACTGTTTCTGGAAGGTTCTTTGTTTTTGTTGTGGACAGGAACAAATTATAGTGCAGGAAAAATGGGTGGTGGTCGAAATGAAAACCTGAAGGTGGTCAAAAATTAAGCCTGAAGGTTCCTGAGTCTGGAAATCCACGATGGCCACTAGGACTGTGACGGTATCGTTGGGGGCTGAGTGGAGGGTCGCAGAGTTCGAAGGCTGCGCTGTGAGGGTGGCCACCCTGTATGAACTCACTGAAAGCAAAGCTCGTTGGACACTGGACTAGATTCCACTCTGTCTCCTCCTATGAGCATGTTTTATTCAGAAAGGCTCCCAGACTTTAGCCATGGAAATCGGGTTTTGTTTTTCTTTTTAAATCTTTAGATGATACATTGTCTGTTTTGCAAGGGAAACTGAACTGCACATTGTTAACCTGTTTTGTTATTTCGGAGTAAACATTCTTAGAAAGATCTGAATTTCATGTCATAAGTACCCCGGGAAGGGAGGACAGGACCCCTTCCTCTTTGGAAACTCTGTCCACCTCTCTGTGAAGTGGGATCCGGTTTCTCACTGGCCACGCCCGTGGGAGGAGAGAGGAGCATGAGTGGGGGGCCTGACCGAGGCTGTGTGTGGACCGGCCTCAGGGGTGAGAAGCGGCTCACAGTGACTCCCAGTCCGAGAATTAGGCTCAGTACTCATGGCTCTAGATCGTGGCTACAAAAGACTGTTATCTTCAGATTTCTTTTTTCTTTAATTGGTGCATATAATACATAACAGTTACGTTCATTTGGGGTAATTGTATGTATATCCTTTTCCCTACCTGTCTCTGTCCTTCCATTTTCGCTTTCTCCTGTCCCCAACCCCCTTTCCAAAAGTCTGTCTCCTTGTTTTCTTCAGTCTTTTCTTTATTTTGCTCTTTAATCAATGTGTACTGTCTTTAGGGTTCTTAAGAAGGCCTGAAGCATTGTTGGCTGCCAGTGTCACTGTGCGCTTTAGACTTCCCAACATGCCCTGGGCGTGGAGAGATGGGACACACGAAAGGCTGGCTGGCAGGGAAGGACGGGGATGGCTACCGAACAGGATGGATTGCTGTGAAGCACGGCAGCCTGGTACCCTTGGGACCTGGCACTGGGCAGCTCTGGCCACAGGCCTTCAGGCCACGCGCTCACGTCTGAGCTGAGAGTCCCTTGGGAATGAGGCCTGGCATCCACATGAGGTGAGAGACCTCGGGATTTTTCTGAGGGCCCCTTGTACACCCCAAGAAGAGGCACAGGTCTCCTCTGTTCAAGAATAAGGACCATTTCTGGTTTATCATGGTATACCGAGCACCTACCAAATGGTATCACATTCGTTCATAGGTGCTGAATGATTGAATAAAGGAAAAGCATGGGAGAGCTTTGGAGGACCGTGTACCAGTGCTGATCAGCGCTCCTTGGGGCACATGTGGCCACAGCGGGTTTGTGGCAGAGTCAGCCTGGGACATGCTTGTGTCCCATAGAGTGACAGACCTCCTCTGGGTCCTTGGCCCAGAAAAAGAATGTTGTAGAAGGACACTAGGCACCCTTGGGACCAAAGGAGGAACTGCACTTAACAAGGTAGGACACCGACCTGGGAGGCATGCGGGGTGACAGCCAGTTCCCTTGCAGAGGTGGTCTGGGCACGCCGCGGTCTAGGCGCCCACGCCACTGCAGGGCACTGCTGCTACCTCGCAGGGAAGAGCCACCCCACCTTCCACAGTCACCCTCCAGACAAGCACAAGACCCGCATGCTCACAGCTCGGGTGCCGGGAGCGCTCGCTGCTGTGTCACCCAGTGAACTTGGCTCACCAAAGAAAGAAAATTAAAGCACCACTGCGCACATTTCAGAATGTTATTCTGCACTAAGTCAAGTGGGCCAGGGCCCGTAGATTGCAGTGTGTAGAGAGCGTGTAAACGAAGGCACTCCAGGCCTGTTACAGCTCGGTGGCCAAGGGGACGCTCGTGAGTCATCCCGCCCGTTCTTCGGGAGGCGCCCACAGCGGAAGGCAGGCTCAGGAGGGCCTCCTAGCCGCCCACCCCAGTCCAGACTGTGGTTCGCCCTGGGGCGGGGCAGTTCTTTGTCCTCCCGCCCTCGCTGAGGGCACAGCTGTGCGGGCTGCAGCCTGGTGTCTGTGTGCTGTGGGTCAGGAGGAGGAGTCAGGCGGGCTTCGCAGCCCAGCCTCTTACCCTGTAAAATGCTCTGGCTTCCGAGGGTGAAGTAGCTTTTGCTTTTACTGCACTGCTAACTCCAGCTCCTGTCCGTCTTCCTAATTCATTCCACATGTCGGGTCCCCACAAGACTGCCCACACCAGTCTGCCCAGGCTGGGGCCCATCTGTCGTATCCTTGTCCCGCAGGCAGCTGGCAGTGCCATCCGACTGTCTCAGGTGCTGCTCTTCAGTGCCGCACCTCCCACACTCTGGATCCGAACTTCTTGAGGGCCCAGACCGTAACTCAAGTGTATTATAGATCTCATCCGAGCCTGACACTTAGCAGGGGCTCGACGAACTTCGTTCAATCCATGAATGATTCAAAGCGCTTGGAAGGCTGCCTAACTCAAGCCGTGCCAGCCGCCGTCAGCAGGAACACAACTGAGGTCATTCTGGCCCCACAGTCCCCTCGGGTCAGTGGCCTCCCAGCCCAGCTGCGAGCCCAGCAGGAGCGCTGTGGAGCCCGGAGGGACTGGGCCGAGCAGAGGCTGAGCTCTGCCTCGGGCAGAGGCTCACCGGAGTGATGGCAGCTCCTGGGCTGGACGGTGTGAGCGGAAGGCGGGACGGGCCTAGTGGTGGCCTCCGGGAGGCTGAGGCAGGGGACTGTAAGTTCCCGTCCAGCACGGGCAATGTAGCAACGTGGCAGGACCCTGTCTCAAGACAAAAAACACATAAAGGCAAAAAGGGCTGGCAGTGTACCTCAGTACAGAGGCCCTGCGCTCCGACCCCAGTACCACCACAAATTTAAAACTTAGAAGAGGGACGTGATGGAGCGTGATGGGTCCCTGGATTGTATCTTTGTACTAGAACCCCAGAAGGCGATACAGTCCCGGGATAGTGGGTCACTTAGATCTGAGACGTCATCTAATTTGGAGTTTTCCAGAATGTAGGGAACTTGTCTTGCTTTTGAAGGATGTCCTCCCTGCCACCTACCTCTCCCGCTCTCTTCGTCCCTCCCTCCCACTCCTCTTTCCTTTGTCGACGTGACCACCCCCGTCCCTGTTGGCTCCGCAGAGGCAGAAGGGTGCAGAACGCAGCCCAGGTGGAGAAGTGTCCACTCCCTCCCAGTATAAAGGAAGAGCAAGGCCTCTGTCTCCAGAGCAGAATGCGGGGTAAGAAAACCTCAGAGGTGCTGCTGCTCGCCGCCGCCTCCCCACGCAACCTCATCACAGAGCGTTCCTGTGGCTGCTCGATTGATTTCCACGCCTTCCTCCCCCTCCCCCTGCCCCTCCCCCCTCCTCCTCTTGCACTTCGGTTTCCAACAGGTGCTCCCCCCCGATGAGCCATGAGCTCGCCCCTATTTTAACCCCATTAGCAAGACTCCGAGAACACGCAAGCCGCGCGCCCCCACAGCAGCAGTTTCAGCAGCGCCCACCTCCCTTTGTCTGCGCTCCCCACGCCCCCACCCCCGCCCTCCGTCATCTCCATTGTTGTTATTCCTGGTCCCTGGGAGGGAACAGCGTGAGCCGGCTGAGGCAGAATCGCGGTGCGCTGTGACCACCCGGCTCGTAACCGCGCGTGCGCACTGGAGGATGATTCCCACAGCTGTGGGTGCACACACCCCAGGTTCTTTGAAGAGATTCAGGGGATCAGAGCTGCCTAGGTTGAAATGAAAAGATCAGTTCTTTATTCCTTCATCCAAAACTCTGCTTTAACCTGATTTGCTGGCCTTCTCTTTGGAGTCCAAAGTGTAACCTGTGACTCTAGAACGGCGCTGGGTGATTCTCAGAAGCGACAGACAGAATGAGTTGGGAAACCACAGTGAAACAAACCTGAAGTCTCTGCTATAGGATGTGCACAGGTTGGCACAGGCCTGTAATCTCAGCTACTTGAAAGCTGAGGCAGGAGGTTTGCAAGTTCAAAGCCAGCTTGGACAATTTAGACCCTGTCCCAGAAGATAAAAAGGGCTGAGGATACAACTCAGATGAGCCTTTTTGCCCAGCATTCATGAGTGCCTCGGTGAAATCCTCACAGCAGCAAAAGCTCTTTGCTGGGCCGGAGATTTAGCTCAGTGGTTCCGGAGCCTGTCTCGCAAGTGCAAGGTCCTGAGTTTGATCCCTGTAACCACATACAACAATGCTGGTTGTGGTAGGTCATGCCCACCAGCAATCAGTGCCACATACCACAGTGCCAGGCGTGGTGGCTCACGCCTGTCATCCCAGCACTTGGGAGGCAGAGGCAGGAGGATTGCTGAGTTCAAGGCTTGTCTGGGCTACATAGTGAGCTCAGAGCCAGCCTGAACTACAAAGCGAGACCCTGTCTCAAAAAAGAAAGAAAGAAAAAAAAACTCTTTGCCAACAGCCTTCTTAGAACTAGCAATAGGCTCAGTTTAATGAGGGCAGAAACTATATCTTTGCAGTTCATCCAAATGCCTGAAAAATAAGTGAATGCTTTATGAATTGCCCAAAGGTTTATAGCACCTTCCAATCTCAGGACTCTAGCTGGCAGGCATGAGGATGTCTTGCTGTGAAGAGAACAGGTAGAAGAAGGGGGGTGATGTTTGTTGGCACCTCTTTGAAGGAGCCAACGGGGGCGTTCGCCGCTAGTGAATAAAGTGCTGTTGGGTTGGTGGCTCTTCTGATGAGTTCAGGTACAATTGCCTCACAACATATATTTGCAGTTAGAGTGCACTTAGCATGATTCTTAGCAGATACACAGGCAATGTGCTAGGTTCACTGAACAACAATGAACCAACACAGTTCCTGGCAGGAAATAATTTCAGGAATTCCATGAAACAAGCCTACAGCAATAATCAGGGAACAGTGCAAGGCATTATCATGAACACAGGCAAATGCTCTGAACAGTAAAATTCAGGGAGCAACTAGACGTGTCTAGAGTTATCACAAAGACATTTGGGGGAAACTGGGACTAGAGGTGGATGTGAAAGAATGGGGTATACGTGACTCCAGAGCAGCAGGGTGTCCAGGAGGTGTCCTAGGAAGAGAGCTTCATCTGTTTTGTTCATCCGAATATCTTGAGCACTTAGACAGGTGACAGCACAGAGAAGCTGCAACATGCATTTGCTGAGTGCACGACATAGTAGAGAAGGGAGGGAGAGAATTCTAAAGTCAGCAGTGGAGCAGAAGCTCTGGGGGAGTGTGTTTGCTCTGTTCAGTGAGGGTGAGCAGTAGTGGGCTGGGCAGAAGCCCAGGGACGGAAAGGTAGGGTCAAACTGTAAAGAATCCTGAATACTAGGACAGAAAATTCAAATATGGTGTTCTTAATTTAGGAGAAAATAAGAGAAAGAAACCACAATGAAAAGCTGCTGAAATGGAAAAATTGCAACATGGCAGTGTGTTCCTCTGGACTGTTAGTCTGGTGACTGATTGCAGGATGAAAAATGAGGCAGAATCTTCCATGTGGAGTAGGAGGAAAAAAGATACAAGAGATGTTCCAAAGCAGAGTTTGAGGGATAAAGAAAGGAAAAAGAATAATGAGGAGAATGATGGTATCCTTGGGAAAAAAAAAGAGACCCACCTGTAAAGTTCATATTTTGGTATAGACGTGGACATGTCAGTGGGAAGTAGCAACAGCTCACACCACCAGAAATGCCCTAAAGAGAGTTGAAATATCATACCAAAGTTGCCTACAGGGTCTCAGAGACAAATATAAGAGAACCAAGGACATAGGACTTCCTAGGACATAGACCCATCAAATCAACTACTTGGGACAATTTTGAGCAGGGAGAGCCCCAAACTTGGGCCCATAACTCTGGGAAAGGTGAAAGACTAAGACTGTGGGCCAATTGGACTTTGGGAAGGTTTTAAGAAGACATTACAGGATCAGGTCCAAGAGCCAAGGAGACTTTATGAAAATGTCCAGACTTAGCCTTCTAGAAGTTTAGATTTCTAGATTAACAACTGTCCATCTAATGAGATTCTATGTACACTAGACCTTGAGAGTCCTCTATTCATTCAACAATTTAATGTCCAGTTTCTCACTTTCTAGAAATGACAAAGATTAGTTAACTCCTTCAAGATCTTTCATGGCATCAGTAGATAACTAAAAAGTTGTACCATTTGTGTTGAAGCATCATGATCTATTATTCCAACAAAGAGTCTAAATGGTTGTCCTAAAACCTACTGAGTTTTAATTTTCAGCCATGAAGAGAGGAATACAATAGACTCTAATTATATTTTTGTAAAGACTAGTAGCTTTAGCAATGATGTTATTATAATTGAGTCATGATCACACCCTCTTGATTGTAGGTTGGGCTAAGACCATCACATGAAGACCCTATCATTGGTGTGATGACAGCTCCAAACTCTCCCTGGCACCATATCCAGACCTGACCCTGGGAAATCCCTGCACAACATTGAGACTGAGTATATAGAGTCTAAGAAGCCCAAGCATGAGTGAAAGTATTAGAACTTACCACTAGCAGGCCCACAGAAGAAGGCATGACATTGGAGGTAGCATAGGTATAATTGACCAAGACTAATTCTCCTATGTATTCCTTTGGTAAAATACATGAAGCATAAAATCTTTTATTTTAAGCATTTTTAAATGTGCAGTTCAGTGACATTAGGTAGTTTCACATCGTTCTGCAATCATCACTGACATCTGTTTTTTTTTGTGGCTTATATACAGATGTCCCCACAAAGCTTCAAAAAACTCATAGATTGGGCTTTTGAGAGGTGACCAGCTCATGCATGTGTGATACTGGATTAGGTGGAGGCTGTTGGAAAGACGTGGATCACTATAGGCATGACCTGGATATTTGTGCTTTGTGTGTGTGTGTGTGTGTGTTGTACATAGATGTATTTTTTTTCCTCCTTTCTTGATGCCTCCTCCACTCTGCATGGAATGCCATGAACTGTTCCTCCTCCTTATGCAGCCCTGCAGTAGAACCAGTGGAATATGGACTGTTACCATTACAACCTATAAGCCAAAATAAACCTTTCTTCCTTTAACTTGTGAGTGTTAGATATTTTGCCCCAGTAATGAGAAAGTAACAAAGACAGATTTTGGTACCAAGAGTGGAACTGTTATTGTGACTATACCTGACCATGTGGTTCAAAACCCTTTTACACTGGTTTGTGGGAAGAATTTGGAAGGGTTTGGAGATGCTGGCTGGAGAAGCAGCCTGAAATGCTGTGAACTGAGCTTGATGGCAGATTCTGATCAGAGCTCAAAGGACTAGAACGTGATAAAAAGTCAGTCAATACTGACCAGGCTCAGAGGTTTCGGTTATAAGGAAAGACTACATTGGCAGTTGGATTCCAGGCCATGTGTGCTATTATTTGACAGAAAATATGTTTACATTTTTCAGGTACCAAAAACATTGCAGGAGACTACAATAAGGGCAGTAGACTAATCTGCCAAAAGAAATTTCAAGGGAATCTAATATTGAGATAATGGCATGAATATTGTTGGGGGATTTTAGCTAGTTCTACTTAGAACATCAAGAGCAAATGTCCCAGAAGAACATTTTGAAAGTTTTCGGTTAGACTAGAAAGGAGTTCCAGTAAAGTTGGGACCTACAAAGATGAAGCAGAGAAGAACATGATTCTTGAAAAGATTAGCATTAAAAAGTATTATATTTGGGCCAGAGATTTAGCTCAGTGGTTCCAGTGCCTGCCTCGCAAGCGCAAGGTCCTGAGTTCAATCCCAGAGACCACATAGAATGTTGGGCGTGGCAACTCACACCCACCAGCCATCAATAGCACATACCACAGTGCCAGGCATGGTGGCTCACGCCTGTAATCCCAGCACTCGGGAGGCAGAGACAGAAGGATTGCTGAGTTCCAGGCTTGCCTGGGCTTCACAGTGAGCTGAGGGCCAGCCTGAACTACAAAGTAAGACCCTGTCTCAAAAAAAAAAAAGTATTATAGGGGCTGCCCACTTTCTGGGTTCCCCCTCCTGTTTCTCTTAAGGCAGAAGCTTTCTCTCTCAATAAAATTTTCCTACTTAAACAAACAAAAAGTATTATATTTTATTTTATCCCATTTCCCCCCAAGCCAATAAAATAAAATTTATTTTTAAAAATTACATATCACTTGCAATAAATTTTCTAACAATAATTTTAAAAGGCAAGTACTTTAGAACAGGACAATAGAAAAGATGGCCTGAGGGCTCCACCCTCTGCAGCATCAAAATCACAAATGTGAAAGACTTCAAAAAGAAGACAGCCATGTCCCAGAATAACTGTGGCCTAGGGGATTTGTTCCTTGGGGCTGGGCCTACACTGCTCAGCCACCCAGGTGCTCAGAATTGCTGGGCTGCTGCTCCTGCAGACAGCACACCTTGATGTCATCCACGTGGTGCTGGCTTTATGTGCATGCAGAATTCAAGGGATTAAGAGTCAGGAAGGCTTCCAATCAAATTTCACAAGAATGCCAGGAGACCAGGTGGTGTGAAACTGTAAGTGTGAAGCCATCAGGTTGTAGCAGCCAGGAACGTGGAGTGTCTGGGGAAAGCTGCAAAGAATGAGCAAAGCTGGCCCAAGAGAGTCAGTGAGGGTTACAGCTGCCAGCAGCGCCATAGCAGTGAGGCTACCCAAGCCCTTTGGAGTTCATATCTTGCCAGAGATTGCTCTCAGTTCTAAACGTGGAGTCATAGGATTTAATGCTTGTCCTGATGGATTTTGGACTTGACTTGTTCTCATTCATTTCTATCCCCTATTTCTACCTTGTTGGAATGGGAATTTGTTGGAAGTGTTTCATTTCATTGTACAGGGACTCACAGCTAAGAGTTTGCCTTAAATCTCAGAAGAGACTTTGGACTGTGATTTCTGAGCAGGGTTGAAACCGTTATAACTTTGGCAATGCTTAGAGATGGACTAAATGCATTTTACATAAAGAAATGCTCATGAGTCTTTTATGGCCCAGAGATGGAACATTATGGCTTATATCTAGATGTTCCCCCAAAGCCTCATGTGCTTACAGGTAAAGTTTTTGGGAAGTGACTGGACATGGGTGTGTGATACCAGATTCATCCATGATGTTCAGAAGAGGAGCCTAGTGGGAAGGGGGGGTCGCTGTGGGCATGGCCTAGAAGAGTGCATATGTGTATATTTTACCCACGTCTCTTGATGGCTTGATGCTTCCTGCCTGCCTTGCCATGAGCTCTTCTCCTCTGCAATGCCCTTCTGCCATGCTGCCCTGCCTTGGAACCAGCCAAGTAGAGACTGAAACCTCTACAAACTGAAGCCACAAATCTTTAACTTGTAGGCGCTGGGTATTTTGTCCTGCCAATGAGAAAGTGACTGTGACATAGTTTTCATCTTCCCAAAGGAAATCTCAGATTTATTAAACAGTCATTTTCTAGTTCTCTTTCCTATAGCCCCTGGAAACTACTAATTTGCTCTTTGTTTCTAAGGATTTCCTATCAGGGGAATCAAACCATACATGGCCTTTTGTGTCTAATTTCTTTTATTTAGTAGCCAGAGTGTATCTATGGTGTTTGCATACAGCAGCATAATCTTCCTTTTTATGGTTAAATAATATTCTACTATATGGATATGCCATATTTTGTTTATCCACTCATCAGTTCATGGTTATATGGTTTGTTTCCAAGGCTATTGTGAACACTGCTGCTATGGACCCTGCTGTGCAAATTTTCCTTTATGCACTTTTTTAAAATTGATTTTATTATTACATTTTAGATACCCATTATGATCACAATTGACCTTGACTATTTGTTCCAGTATATGCCCCAAGTTAATCCTTATTTTTTCCTGTTCTCCTGACCACCCTACAACCCCTTCCCCATATATACATACGCTTTGTTTCCTTTTTTTTAAAATTAAATTTATTCTTTCCCTTCTTTACTTACCCCTTTCCCTTTGGATATTTTCTTCCTATTTCACAGTATCTATCATAAATTTCAGAACTCATTTACACCTTCAGTTTCTCATATAAGAGAAAATACAGTATTTACACATCTGTATGCACTTGTTTTCTATGTTTTTGGGTATGGACCTCCAAAGTGGAATTGCTATGTTATGGAGTGATTTATGTCTAATTTCTTGGGGAATTATCAAGCTGTTCCCCAGTGGTTGTGCCGTAGTACATGCACTCCCTATATCCCAGCAGTGTATGAGGGTTTCAGATCTTTACTGACATCTATTTTACCAAAACAGAGTCTTACTATAAGAATTCAGTAGGCCTGAGCCGCTGCTTTGAGGGTCAGAGACTGAACCCAATGTAGTAAACTCCATCAGTGTTAAGGACACAGCTTTGATCAGGAGAGAGGACAAGCCTTGTTCTCATGTTCTCATGTCTCATGTTCTGTGTCCCAGGCTTCATTTGCAACCTGAGATTCTAACACCATAGAAGTTCTTGTCCCTCTAGTGTGGCTGACCAACTCTGGAACGAGCTCATCATTGTGTGTGAACTTCCACAGAAGCAGTGTGTCATGGTGGCTCTTGAGGGTAGCTGGCTAGTACAATAACTGGCAACAAATTAAAGGTCATCCAAAGGAACCATTAGTTACTGTCAGGACTGGAGAAGGAGGACATTTTAAATGAAGTGTTGGATTTGAGGGCTAATCCAGTCTGTTCTCTCTAGATCATTCCCCAGTTGGAGTGTTACTGCCAGCTGTTTAAACTTGGCCTGACATTTATAGGCTTTTCAGCCCCTCTTCTTCCCCTCAGCCTTTCCACCACACACTTCCTCTCCACAATGAACAATCTGGGAATAATTTGACTTGAAGTCAAGGTGGAGCTCAGTAGAGCAAGTAATTAAGATTGTGATTTTTTTTCTTAAGTGCTTAGAAGATTATTTGAAAACAGAAATGTCTTTTTTGTCCAAATGAGAGTTACTAGGATATCAGGCAGTAGCTAAGATATCATTATCCATGTCATCGGAGGCTGGGGGCTATGAATAGAGCCCTCCAAAGCTTACTGTCAGCGTGAACCTTGCCAGAATTGTCATCCCTGGGGCTCCTGCCCGTTGAGCACCCTGTGCTGAGAACTGCAGCCCCAGCAGGCTCTGGGGTCAGGCTTCAGGCTGACATGCTTCCTAAGGATAACTTTTCTCTAGCTAGTTCTCAGCATGCCACATGCTGTCTCCTTCAGCCACTCAGCTCTGCCCCTAAAAACTATCCAGTTGCTTGATTAGAACAGACCAAAAAGAAATAAGGAGACTCATGGACCTCAACAAAACAACAACTAACCACAAAGGGCAAAGGATGTTTATGACCTTAACTGGAGGGAAAGAACTCAGAAGGAAAGGATCACTTTGGCAAATTCTTCATATAAATTTTAATGACATGTTCATTTTCTTAAGTATCATTTGAAGTTAGGAGTAAGGAAATTTTGAGAAATGGAGACTAAGGGAAGGAGTGATATCGGAAGGAGAAAAAACAGGAAGCCCCTATCTCTCCTTAGCTCCATGGAGATATTAAGTCAACAACATACTGATGAATCCTCTTGTGACATACCCAGAAACTAGCCAACAGGCCCTGTACCTCAGGCAAACGTTCAAGCAGCCACATCCAAGCTAAGTATCTGACTACAAGTTGGAAATGGCCACCTGCATGCAGTTGTCAAAGAATTTGAAAACAGAGGAAAGGAGGAGTCCTCTGATTAAAAAACCAAAACAACAACACATATCCTCCCCATGAAACCAGTCAGAGTGAAGAACTCCAATCTTGAGTGCAGTGACCTCAGGCTCTGGTAAACCAATGGCATCGAAACAGCTAAACTCAGAGAGTTTACACACGGGAATATGTGTGTGAGGGTCTGGCCTTGGAACAGCCATCAGGTGTACCCAGTGCCCACCGTCCTTGGGAGGAATACACGGAGTCCTGGAAGTGGGGGCTTTGCCACATTCCTACCCATTGCTCATCCCCCCACCTCCAGGATTTACCTGAGGGGCACATTTTTTAGGACAAAGTAGTAAAGCATGATTCTGATCTCTTAAGAAACAAACAAACAAAACAATCCCACAAAACATTTTTTAAAAACCCAGGAAACTCGTCCCTTTTGTAAGACTTGAAAATAATTTGATGATCATTTTTCTCTAAAGATTCAGAGTACCAGTTTCCTGTTTTCCTCTATCACCCATCCCCCTTCATCTTTATTTTTAACTCTCAAACCCTCAGGGCTCAGGACTAGGCAATAAGCCCTGAGGATGAAGGTCATAGATTTTGTTCTCTTTTCCTGTAGTCACAATTTACTACAGTTCTCTTGGAATCTCTGAAATATTCTGTCTCATAGGAGAAGGTGAGCTCAAGTGAAAGCTCTTCCTGTACATATGAGAGATTCGCACGGCAAACACCACCTCCATCTTCTTTAGGAATGTTATGTCTGCCCCAAGAAATATTAGCTGCCTGGAGAAATGTACCTGGACCTGCCAAGGTGCCCACATGACGCTCTCTCAAAGTCTACTTGAGGACTGTTCTGCCTCTCATTGCGTTTCATCGTGGGTGCCTTTACTATCTGTTTTCCAAGATCACCATTTCTTCAGAACTGCTCACAGGAAGAGAGCTGACTGGGCTTTTTTTTTCCACTTGAGGCTCTCTGGCCTAGCACCTCTTTGCTAAACATGCCCCACACCTCGTCCATGCTGCCATATCTGAGAACCTCTGGCCCTCTTGCCATACTGCTGCTAGTGAGCAGGTTATGTAGCCCCAGAGCAGAAACTGCCTACAGCTCCATGGACTGTGTTCTTCTCTCCCAAACACAGGTTGTGGCCACACTTCCCTGCAGTTTGCAACTTCAACCTCCAACCTTGCATCCCAGAGCTACAACTGGAGAAAGACTTCTTGTCATTCTGAAGTGAGGGGTTTTAAAGATGTAATCTGACTTAGAATAAAAATAAAAAGCAATTTCCTGCCCACCATTGCTTTCTCTCTCTTGCCCTCTTCCTTGCACTCTATTCCCTAAAAAATGGAGCTTGAGAAAATGTGGCCCTGGGGAGTAATAGATGTGAGAAATCTGTGTTGCCTGAGCTGAGAAGCAATTAGTTGTTGCTGAGCAGTCTCGGAGCAAGCAGAGGTGTGTCCCTGAGGTAGGGAGACATCACCACGATTTACTTCTCCGTTGGTTGGTTTGTTGACAGTGTGCTGTGTTCCTGGGGCCCCAAGGGAAACGGCTGGCAAAGACCGCAGTCACCACTTGCCTTTGTAGCGGCCCAAGAGTCAGTGCGTAGAAAGAGAAGACCACAGAGGGCTGGGATTTTGAGTGTGAATATAGTTGTGAGCTGTTGCTCTGATTAAAAAAAAAAAATTATGTTAAAATCCTGCCTGCTTGGTTTTTGCTGAGTACTTCTTTATACTAAAAAAAAAAAAAAAAACAGACAGAAACTTCCTTAATAGTATTCTTTCCCGCAATGTGAAATCCATATGTATACCTCTGATGGGTGCTAATTAATAAAAAATTTTTAGAAAGATTTCCATGGTCAAATAAGGTTCAGAAGCCCTGCTATAAACCTTAAACAGCTTTTTACAGCATAGCATTTTTCAGAGACTTCCACAGGAACAGTGATTTAGGAAGACTAAGTAAGAGATAGCGATTCCCGAAGGAGTCTGATGCTGGGAACCCTCTCTCAGTACAGTAGCTCTTGGAACTTATTTGGTGCAAAATGTTTTGCTGCCATCCGCCTGTTCTTTGGTTCCAAGATCTCCATTTTTTGAGGGATCTTTCAAACTAGACAACTCGATGCCTTATATTCAATTCTCTGCTACACGATGATGCTTTTGAAGAAATAGGCCCAATTTGACTATGAGTTTGAGATAGAAAAGATCAGTGCGTCAGCTTGAAATAAGATGAAGACTATTTAAAGTTTCAGATGGGCCTGTCACCTGCTGTATTAATGATGATGAAACCGAGGCCCAGCAAGGTGAAGCAGTGAGCACTCTGCTGACTGACTCCTTTCCTGGAGCACCTCACTTTTTTTATGCAGGGTTTCCTTTGAGCTGGAGGACACAACTCCTTGTTATTCTTGATCGTCAGCTGCACCCTCAGGAGGATTCATCAGCTCCCTTAGCTAACAGTTGGTTAGCCATTTTCCCTTTGTCCAATTCTGAGTTGAGAGGTTCCTTGACAGATACCTTTTATAACCCATTCAAAGGCAAAGTAATAAATCAGGAATGGCCAGAACATGGTTGTGGAATAGCTGCTCCCTACCAGCTTCTCTTTTCACTGTGAGGTCTGCTCTTCTCCTCAGGGCTGTGACCACATCTACAGTGCTGGCTCAGGCCCTGGTGAAAGGATGGGGAGGGAAGGGCTGAGTGGCCAGAGCAGAACCAGGAGGGAGGGCTCAGCAATCTAGCAACAGGACGCCTGGTTCTGCATACAGGTGCCACCAATCTCCAAAGGCTGATGGAACTCAGGGAAGTTGCAACCAGCAGGCAGCTTGCAGCACACAGCACTCAACAGTTCCAGGGTCAGGGCAGTAGTATAAATGCTACTGAAAGAAGTAGGCTGAAATAGACAAGAACGGAACTGTGAACAGCCATGACAGGGCTCCCTGCCTCACATCACAGTCACACCAAAGGTCACCTTAGTGCTGAGCAGGGACCTGGGCAGAGGACTGGAATAAGGTCACGTAGGTGGAGGGAAGACAGAGACCAAGAACCAATACATAGCACCCTCTACTTGCCCTACTGCAACACTGTAATCCTTGTCTATATCTTCACCCTCACAAAATCTCTCAAGGTGGGGACAATTCTTCTTGGTTCACCTTTGTCTAGCTGTGTGGAGCGCAGTGCTTTCTACCCCCACATCACCCCCCACATATAAGTAAATACTTTTTTTTTTTGAGACAGGGTCTTGCTTTGTAGTTCAGGCTGGCCCTGAGCCCACTAGGTAGCCCAGGCAAGCCTTGAACTCAGCAATCCTCCTGCCTCTGCCTGCTGGGATTACAGGCATGAGCCAACATGCCCAGCAAGTAAACAATTTAAGAATAGATGACTGGGGCCAGGGATTTAGCTCAAGTGGTACCGCACCTACCTTGGAAGCAGAAGGGCCCAAGT
>PVIC010014847.1:0-35967 GCA_004025085.1 Thryonomys swinderianus
TTTTTTTTTTTTTGAGACAGGGTCTCACTTTGTAGTTCAGGCTGGCCCTGAGCTCACTATGTAGCCCAGGCAAGCTGCCGCGAACTCAGCAATCTTCCTCTGTCTGCCTCACACCCGGCACTGTGGTATGCGGTGTTGATTGTTGGTGAGCGTGAGTCTCCACGCCCAGCATTGTATGTGGTTGCTGGGATCGAACTCAGGACCTTGCACTTGCGAGGCAGGTGCCAGAACCACTGAGCCAACCCTCCGGCCTCCAATCAATTTTATGTTGTTCTTCTTTGGACACCTAGTAGCTGCTGGATTGATTTCTTATGATCCCTTGCTATTTCATTTTATTTATTTATTTATTTTTTGAGGCAGGGTCTTGCTTTGTAGTTGAGGCTGGCCCTGAGCTCACTATGTAGCCCAGGCAAGCCTCGAACTCAGCGATCTTCCTGCCTCTGCCTCCCAAGTGCTGGGATTACGGGTGTGAGCCATGCTTCAACCTCTTTTATTCTTTTAAAGAGATTGATGATTCTGTGGTTTTAAACATTTGAGATGGAAGAGTTATATGGAAAAGAATGGTGATAGAAAAACAAGCTTCTAAACATACTCTGGTTTTTTCGGAGTATTTTGTTTTGGGGGCTGGAAATGGAACCTGGAGCCTGTGACTAGGTGACTACCACGGAGCTACACTCCCAGCCCTCAAAAAGTGATTTTTTAAAATTATAATTCCACTTAGACTCAAGATGAAAACAAAGCAAGTCACTAACAGATTGAAGCTTTTTTTTTGGCGGTACTGGGGATCAAAGTGGTCCTTGTGCTTCCAAGATAGGCATGGTACCACTTGAGCTAAATCCCTGGCCCAGGTTGAAACTTTTTTACAATTGAGTATTTGATTTTCTAAATGCACAGACCATTGCCCAGCGCTGGAGTTAGAACTCTATAAGCAAGATGGCCACTCCCATTACTCAGTGGGGGAATAGGGGTGGAGGCATTTGATCTTTTTTTTTTTTTTTTTTGAGACAGGGTCTCGCTCGGTAGTTCAGGCTGGCCCTGAGGTCACTATGGAGCCCAAGCAAGCCTCAAACTCAGCAATCCTCCTGTCTCTGCCTCCCGAGTGCTGGGATGACAGGCGTGAGCCACCATGCCAGGGAATGGGCATTTGATCTTTTAATCCTTTGCAAATATTTGCAGCAGGCCTAAAGCATCCCAGCCAACCTTGGCCTAGTGTGTGTCCAGGCCATGTTGTTCTGGGGCAAATTCAGTGACTCTGCCAAATCCCTAGCGGGAACAAGCTCCTCTCAGCTCATTGCCCAGTTCCCTGAGATCTTCCCTCACCTCACTCACCAGTGATGACAAGCGTGGCCTGTCCAGGGCAGGTGGAGAACTGAGGACAGAGCACTACCCCGGGGTCCTCATTCTTTTATTACATGCACGGGCCTTTTATACCCTTCACAAAAAGGGCCCAAAACACTACCATCATCTAAGAGCGTTGTGCCCAGGGCTTACTGCAGGACATCAAATACTTTGAGGGAATTTGGGATGCCCTCAGTTTTCCCCATAAACTCTGACTTATAAAATGTGGCCACAAGAAACATGCCCCAAGAACAAAATTGTAAACAAAATTTTTCATCTCCCTGCACACCAATATTATAGCCATTTTGATCCTGCTTAGAAACAATGCTGCCTTGTCCCACATGCTAAAAGCCTGAATGGAAATCCAAACTGAAAACCAAGCAGGTGCGAGGGAAGCATTAAAGCAGCAGCCCACCAGCGCCGCTTCCTAGGCTCTGTCCTCTGCTCGGGCCAACGTTAAGTGCCCACAGTTTCTCTAAGAAGTTGCCGGGAGAGTGGGAGAGTGACAAGGAGGAAGGGACTCCTCGGTAATGATTATTCACAGGCATTTTAAACTACACTAAAAAAAGGCAGGAAAGTCCCCACTGGTACATGACTAACCTATTATGCTCTGCTAACCGGAGTTTTTCAGAAGAATGGAAATAAATCTAAAAGGTTTTTTTCTTTTGCTCACTCTACTAAATGGAGAGCTTCATGTAAACAGCAATATAATGTATTCTCTACAAAAAGGGACATGCTCAAGGCTTCTTTGTAGGATGGCATCCTTCTCTCCTTGGTGACCGCGAATTTTGCCTTCTACTTTTCTTCCTCTGGGGACCACAGCATCCTCTATTTTCAGAAGATCCTGTTATGTCTATCTGCATTCATATTCTAACTTCATTAATCCATTTGGGGAATTTTTATAGGTGCTTCATTATGTAGGCATGATTAATTAAATCCTTGGCCATTTACATTCAGTTCAGCGTCCTAATCCTGCTGCCTTCTTTGAGTGACCAGCCCCACCCTAAAACTGTGAAGAGGCAGCTAACTACTGTTTACCTCATTAACCTACAAAAAGACATACCACTTTGGAGAGTCCAAGGATTTTAGGAAATTAGGAAACACTAAGTATGTATTTCACCACATCACAGTAGTGTACTTTTTTTTTTTTTCCAGACAGGGTCTCACTTCTATAGTTCAGGCTGGCCCTGAGCTCACTATGTAGCCCAGGCAAGCCTCCAACTCAGCAGTTGTCCTGCCTCTGCCTCCCGAGTGCTGGGATGACAGGTGTGAGCCACCACGCCTGGCACTGTAGTCTGTGGGACTGCTTGCTGGTAGGCTTGAGCCACCACGCCTGTTATTGTTGTATGTGGTTACCAGGGATTGAACTCAAGATCTTGAGCTTGCTAGGCAGGCACTGGAACTATTGAGCTAAATTTCTGACCCACAATAGTGTACTTTTTAAAATCATGTACTACTATTTAATAGTTTTCTCATTCTTTTAAGATTTTTATTAATTTTTGTTTTTTGTATTATTTTAGAATGAGCTTGTCAGTTTTCAGACTCCTCTGCCCTTCCCTTCAAACCTGTTAAAATTGTATTTTATTCTTTTGAGACGGGGTCTTGCTTTGTAGCTCAGGCTGACCCAGAGCTCACTATGTAGCCCAGGCAGGCCTTAAACTCAGCAATCCTCCTGTCTCTGTCTCCCGAGTGCGTCAGCCATCACTCCTGGCTTTGTGATGTGTAGTGCTGATTGCTGGTGGGTGTGAGTCACCATGCCCAGTATTATTGTATGTGGTTACTGGGGATCAAACCAGGGACCTTGTGCTTGCTAGGCATGCTGGAACCACTGAGCTACATCTCTGCCCAAAACCTGTTAAAATCTTGATTGGATGTGAGTTAGTTTTACATGAGAGACAGCAAGTTTACAGCCCTGAGGCCAAAACTGGCCTAGTACCTGCTTGTGTGAGTAAAGAGCGGAGCCTTGCATCTGGTCACACAGAGAAGGCCCTTTGTACTATAATTATGAAGCTAAGTAGTCCAACCTCTGAGCTATCTGACATTGTTACAGTTCTCTGTGCAGGGGTCTTGTACCTCTTACATTAGGATTTATTTTTAAGAATTTAGTTATTGGTGTAAGTGGCATCTCTTTAATTGAAATTTTTGAGATAATTTTGTATACACATACAGTTATGGCCTATGCTCGCTTCGGCAACACATATACTAAAGTTGGGATAATACAGTTATCATGGCTTATATCTAGATGTCCCCCTAAAGCCTCATGTCCTCATAGAG
Organism: Thryonomys swinderianus; assembly: GCA_004025085.1. Classification (NCBI taxonomy): domain Eukaryota; kingdom Metazoa; phylum Chordata; class Mammalia; order Rodentia; family Thryonomyidae; genus Thryonomys; species Thryonomys swinderianus. Next base: position 3,613 of record PVIC010014847.1, read on the forward strand.
GACTTTTCGGAGCTGGCTGGATCTAGAGAGTGTGATACTAGGATTAAGGGTGTGTGGTGTACATCAGCCCACTGATTTGTTTAGCATACTTCTAGATTTGGATAATGGGTGTAGGTGGCACCACCTAAAATGCTGGTAGCCTAGATGGAATATTAAAGGAGGGAAGGAAGGCAGGCTTGCTGCTGCTGCTTCCTGTCTTCTGCTTACCACACCATGAACTGTTTTTCTTCTGTAATGCCCTTTTGCCATGCCTTCCTGCCTTGGAACCAGTTTACTATGGACTGAAACTTCTACAGACTGTGAGCTGAAATAAACCTTTCTTCCTTTAACTCATGCATATTGAGTATATTGTGCCAGCAATGAAAAGAGTAACTAAAAGAAGTTGTATATAATAATATGAAGAAAACCCTTGTGGATTTTGACTGGCTTCCCCCAGTGATGGTATTTGGTTAAATACTAGTTCAGTATCACCAGGATATTGATGTTGACCTGTTCTCAGATCTTACATTTCTTGTTTCACTTGTACTTCTGTGTGTGTGTGTGTGTGAAGTTTTTCCAGCCTATTGCCTGCATACAGTTGTGCATCCAGCATCATGATCAAGATCTAGAACAGTCCAGAAATTGTTTCTAATTTCTTTATGTTGCCCATTACAACCACACTCACCTACCTTCCCTCTATCTGCCTCCCCATCCCTTCCTTTGGCAATTACTAATCTATCCTTCATTTCTAAAATCTTTTCATTTCAAAATGTTACTTAAATTAAACCATCTAATATGTAGCCTCTAAGAATTGCTCTTTTGGTCAGCATTATTTCCTGTCACTGGGTGTCATGGTGCCTTTCTATAATCTCAATACTCAGGAGGCTAAATTAGGGGGATTATGCTAAAGTTGGGGGATTACCATGAATTAAAGGCCAGCCTGGGCTACTTAGTGAATTCAAGGCTAACCTGAACTCCTGAAAAAAAGCTTAAATTAATAATTTTTTCTTTTTGAGACAGGTTTTCTCCTTGTAGTTCAGGCTGGCCCTGAGCTCATTATGTAGCCCAGGCAGGCCTCGAACTCAGCAATCTTCTTGCCTCTGCCTCCCAAGTGTTGGGATTACAGGTGTGAGCCACCGCACCTGGCATTGTGGTGTGTGATACTGATTGCTGGTGGCTGTGACCACACCCAGTATTGTTGTATGTGGTTACCAGGGATCCAACCAGGGACCTTGGTGTTTGGCAAGCAGGCTCCGGAACCACTGAACTAAATCTCGGCCCTAAATTAATATTTTAGTATATGTGCTGCCGAAGCGAGCACCCTAAATTAATAATTAATTAAAATAAAAATTAAGGTTGTATGTCCTTGTACAGGATTTTGTGTGTGTGTGTGTGAGACTGGGTCTCATTGTGTAGCCTAGGCTAGCTTTAAACTTACGGCAATCCTTCTGCCTCAGCCTCCTGGGTTCTGGGATTACAAGGGTGTGTGTGTGACAATGCCCAGCTTCCTTATACAGTTATATGGGATATGGCTCTTCCTTCTGTGTTTTCTGAAAGAGTTTGTATAACTTTGAGGTTATTTTTTGGTAAGTGGTAGAATTTGGCAAGGCCATGAGCATGGTGAGAGAACTTGGGCATGAATTCCATTTCTTCTAGTATTCTGGGATAATTGATACTATTTTTTTCAGTTTGATACATATTCTTTCACAGGAATTTTTCATTCTTCTAAAACTTTACAAGATAGTGTAAATCTGGTTTATTAACTTTTCATTATAATTTTCATATCTTTAAGGATCTATGGCAATGTTCCATTTCATTCCTGATGCTGTTATTTGTGGTTTTTCTGGTTTTTTATTTTGTTTTATTTTTTTAAGACAGGGTCTTGCTATGTATTTCAGGCTGGCCCTAAACTCACTCTAGCTCAGGCTGGCCTCAAACTCATAGTGGTTCCCTGCCTCGCCATACTGAGTTCTGGGATTACGGTGTCCAGCTGTGTACGTCTCCACTGTTTTTGTAGTCTCTCTCCAGATAACGTCAATTATCAGAGTGCCCTCCTCCTCCACTCTGACCCTTCTCTTCCTCCTCCTTACCCTTCTCTTCCTCATCCTCCTTTCTCTCTGTTCTATTCTTCCTCTCACTTGTCTCTCCCCATCTGTCTCAGTCTGTCTTCTCTTGCTGTAACTGAACACCACAAACTGGGTAATTTGTAAAGAAATTTATTTCTTGCAGTTCTAGAGGATGGGAGGTCAAGCATGAGGTGCTTCTGGTGAGGGCAGAGTCTAGAGATGCGCAGGATAGCACATTACCAGTTAGTACAGTCTCCCCTTGGCCTACAGAGCTGCTGAAGCCGTCACGGGGCCCAACTCTCATGGCCTCACCTCCTCCCGAAGACCCCACCTTTAAATACCACTTAAGTATGACTTGGGGTTAACTTTCAACCTATGACATTTGGGGGATATGTTGAGACTGTAGCATCTTCTCACCATGAGTCAGCATGGCGAGGCCCCCGTTGGGTGGACCTTCCCTGGGCTCTGCTGTCTCCAGAAGAGTGCCATGTCTGTCCCAGCCCTCAGCCCAGGCACTTTATCTGTGTGTGTGTGTGTGTGTAAGATACACAAAGACGAACTCAGCTGAGCTTCTCCTTGCCTCTTTTCACCATGACCCACTCCCTGAGGACCCCACCACACTCATGAAGGTGCTCCGCCCGTCTTCTTGGCTTCTATACCGCGTCCACACATGCTGTTGCTGTTCGCCAGTCAGCTGTATGACACCACTTGCTCTTTTCTAAAGCTTCAGTCTCTTCTTCCTTTCATCTACTTAGGGCTCCTTTCAGGGATTGTCCACTTAAATGTACTCTGCTTCTTGGGGTGTGTGTTCCAGACCTGGAGGTCGTCAGCAGTGACCCACATCTCCCAGCTCAGCCCTGTCCACTTCAGTTAGAAAAAGCTGAGCCACTTGTGTCTGACTAGATGGGTTTTTTTTTTTTTTCATTTGTTTGTTTTGTGAGACAGGGTCTCACTTTGTAGTTCAGCCTGGCCCTGAGCTCTGGCAAGCCTGGAACTCAGCAATCCTGCTGCCTCTGCCTCCACCTCCCAAGTGCTGGGATAACAGGTGTGTGCCACAATGCCTGGCATTGTGGTATGTGGTACTGATTGCTGGTGGGTGTGAGTCCCCATACCCAGTATTGTTGTATGTGGTTACCAGGGATCAGACCAGGGATCTTGTGCTTGCTAGGCAGGTGCCAGAATCACTGAGCTAAATCTCCAGCTCTATTAGGCATTTTTTAGAAATTTTTTTATTGTTTAGATAGTGTCTTCCTCTGTAGTTCAGGCTATCTTTGAGGTCACTAATGTAGCACAGGCTGACCTTGAACCTGTGGCGGTCCTCTTGCCTCAGCCTCCCGCGTGTTGGGATTATAGGTGTTTTGCCACCATGTGCGGCCAATGTGGTGTCAGATGGTGTCTGTGCACAGCAGTTTGTACTGCCCTACCCGAGACACAGCGTTCTGCTCACACAGTGCTGACCTAACCCCAGCCTGTGGAGCAAACTCCTCACACTAGTGCACTCTGGGGCTCTCGGCTTGTCCTGGGAGGGTTCTTCCCTAGATTTTTAATGTGCCTCCATCACTTCTTTCCCAAATACTTGGGAGTTAATCATTCTCATGAGAGTTCTTTGAGGACATGTCCTGGCTGTCCAGGCCAGGGTGCTAATTGAATGTGTTTGATTACAGGTTATTGTGTTCTTGAAGAAGAAGGACAAGTTCATCAGCCTGGTGCTGAAGCACATGGGCACATCTGCACTCATGGACCTGCTGCTGCGCCTGGTCAGCTGTGTGGAGCCCATGGGGCTCCGGCAGGAGGTCCTGCACGTGAGTGCCGGGGTGGCGCTGTCCCGTTCTCTGCAGGAGCCTGGCCCAGCTCCTCGGCAGACATCACCATCAGGGTCCTGCCTGTACCTTGTCCTACTTCAGCCCATTCAGAAGGCGAGCGCAATGGTGCCTCCTCCCCCAGCATTCTCTGGCTCTGCTCTGTACTGCAGTAGAAGCCAGCTTTGCTGATCTCCTGCCCTTTTTCCTACTGCACACACTGGGTCTTGGAGCAGGGCTCAGTATCTAAGACCAGGCATCACTGTGTAGCAAACACAGCTGCTAGTAGCTCCACACAAAGGTGTTGCTTATTCTAGAGTATGTATAAGTCTGTCCTGGAGATCAGATAGAGGACCAGCCTGTAGTCGCTGGAAGGAGGATTCTCAGGCTTGAAGGTGCCTTTGTGCTCCCTGTTGTTCGGCAGGCTTTGTGTTTAGTTTGACTTGAAGTTATAAGCTGCTGGAATGTTTTAAGTTAAGCTGCTGGTCGTTTTCTTGTCAGATGGCGTAAGTGGTTATTCTCACTTGGGGATGATACCTCATTTCCTCATGGTGCTGACATTTACCCAGAGCAACGTGTGTATCGGCTGCTGGTAGTAACGGCTAGCAGGAAGCCTGCATAACTATATGCCATGCAGCTTTTTACTTGCATTACTTCATTCCATTTGCAGAGCAGCACTGTGGGTTTCCCAGCCTCAGATGAGAAATCTGAGATGCAGCGCACCAAGGATACCAGAGGACCCGGGCTGCTAGCTCTGCTGTGCGCTGACACAACCACAGTGGGCCCCCACTGCCCTTGACCTTGAGGAGGGTCAGCTTCTGCCTTTACCACGCTCACGCAGCCACCCCAGGGCCTTTCTACTCTTCCTGATCCTGGAAAGGCTCTGATACCATGGGGAGCTACAGCATACCTGGCGTCCATGTTCATCTGGGCTCTAGGGCTTGTTTCTTTGGCCCGTCTGCACCCTGGGCTTCTGAGATGTGTCCCGAGAATAGTGGGTGGACACCGTTAGCGCAGAGAGACAGTGGTTCACCCACCTACATTCTTTGAGCCACTCCAAGAGTTCACTTACATCGGGAGGCAGAGACAGGAGGATTGCTGAGTTTGCGGCGGCTTGCCTGGGCACCATAGTGAGCTCAGGGCCAGCCTGAACTACAAAGCGAGACCCTGTCTCCAAAAAGCAAAAAAAAAAAAAAAAAAAGAGTTCACTTACAGTCTTCTTCGGGCTCTGTCTGGATCTGGGTAACTAACGTGTCGAGCACAGTCTGTCCAAGGAAACCTGGGTGTCTGGGTTTCTGCTACACCTCAGGAGTTCCTTCCGTTTAGTTAGATGTGAGCAGAGATGTTGATGGGCCTCTTTTTCCTTTTCAGTGGCTTAATGAGGAAAAAGTCATCCAGAGACTCGTGGAATTGATCCACCCACATCAAGATGAAGACGTGAGTCTCACAGAACCATCTTCTTGCATGAAAGCCCTGTGTGTGGGCTGTCAGAGCCTTTGCTGCTGTTGGGGCGAGCGGAGGGTGTGGGTAGGTCACTCCTCTCCTGCTCTGAGCACCAATTAGATGTATATGAGTCAGTTCTAACATCTCAGCACGATTTTCATTTATCATGAAAAATCAATGCATAACAGAGCTGGGGGTGAGGCTCAGTGGTAGAATACTTGCTAGTGTGTGTGAGGCCGTAGGTTTGATTCCCAGTACTTCAATTAAAAAAAAGCAGCATATGATTTTAATATGACTAGTGATTGCTTCTTAACTTTTTAGCTGAGATCAAGTATAATGTGGCTAATGTGGCCAGCCCCCAAATTATAACACATACGTATAAAAAATAAATGTGTAAGTATTATAAAAATATTCTAGCCAAGTATGGTGGCATATACCTGTCATTCCAGCATTCCAGCAAGGGAGACTGAGGAAAGAAGATCCGTGCAAGTTTGTGGCCTACATAGTGAGTTCAAGGCCAACCTGAACTACATGGCGAGACCCTGTCTCAAAAAGCCAAAAACAGGGCTGGAGATTTAGCTCAGTGGTTCCAGCACCTGCTTAGCAAGGGCATGGACCTGGTTCGATCCCTGGTAACCACATACAACAATGCCAGGCATGGTGACTCACGCCTACTAGCAATCAGTATCACATACCACAATGCCAGGCGTCGTGGTTCATACCTGTGATCCCAGCACTTGGGAGGCAGAGACGGGAGGATTGATGAGTTCGAGGCTTACCTGGGCTACATAGTGAGTTGAGGGCTGGCCTGAACTACAAAATGAGACCCTATCTCAAAAAAAAAAAAAGCCAAAACAGGGCTGGGGATTTAGCTCAAGTGGTACCACACCTACATTGGAAGCACAAGGGCCCAAGTTTGATCACTGGTACTGTAAAACACTACCACTACCACCAACACCACCACCAACAAAACCACCCCAAACCAAAAGTCTTAACAGGTAAGTTCAAGCCCTGCCTTTAAGAGACTTAATAAGACCCTGTCATAAAATAAAACATAAAAATAAATAAAAACAAAACATAAAAAAGGCTGGAGATGAAGATCAGTGCATGACCTGAGTTCAATTTCCAGTACAAAATTTAAAAAAGAAAAAAATCATGGCCGGAGATTTAGGTCAGTGGTTCCAGCGACTGCCTAGCAAGCTCAAGGTCCCTGGTTTGATCTCCAGTAACCACATACAACAATACTGGGCATGGTGACTCATGCCCACCAGCAATCAGTACCACACACCACAATGCCAGGTTTGGTGGCTCACACCTGTAATACCAGCACTCAGGAGGCAGAGGCAGGAGGATTGCTGAGTTTGAGGCTTGCCTGGGCTGCTCAGTGAGCTCAGGGCCAGCCTGAACTACAAAGCGAGACCCTGTCTCAAAAAAAGAAAAAAAAAATCATCCTGAAGAGGTGTTGCCTGAACAAGTCTTTTTTATTTCTAGCAGTTTCTATGTTTGAAAATTTGGCAGGGATCTTGTGGCTTTTCTGCTCAGGAATCCCACAAGGTCATTGTCACCACAGGGCTTAAGTCACAGGAGCTCTCCTTCCACAGCCACAGTGGTTTAACAGCATTCAGTTCAGGGACGGTGTCCCAGGCTGGCCTCAGCTCTGTACCACATGGGCCTCTCCTAGGTCAGGGCTCTCACACTGAGGCATCGGCTTCATGGAGTGAGCTCAGCCTAACGCAGAATTAATTCCACCTCAAAAAGGAGCAGCTCTCGTTCAGGCTGCATTCTGCTCTTTAGACTTGGATGGGCCCAACCCACACAAGGAGAGTGCTTTCCAAGGGTGTGTTTCCGCGATAGGGTGGCCAGGGGGATCATGGAAGCTTCCTGCCATAACTCCAGACACATAGGAGGTGATCTGCAGACACAGAAGCAAAAGCCAGCTCCAGCCCCGGGTCTCCTACTGAGCTATCGCATCGCAGGTCAGTGTGCACATCACATGCAAAAGAGTTGTCCTGCACACTGAGCAAGAGGGCAGCCCTCCCACGGACCCCAGGTGGTTCTCTGTTCAGTTCAGTTCTGAATTTCTTTTTTTTTTTTTTTTTTTTGAGACAGGGTCTCGCTTTGTAGTTCGGGCTGGCTCTGAGCTCACTATGTAGCCTAGGCAAGCTTTGAACTCAGCAATCCTCCTGTCTCTGCCTCCTGAGTGCTGGGATGACAGGCGTGAGCCACCACGCCCAGCCAGTTCTGAATTTCTGTTTGGCGTTTGCTTCAGATCCCACAGGTTGAGGGTTCATCCCTGGGACTGCCTGTCACTTCCAATGCCAGCTGTAAGCCTCAGCTTGTCTTTCCTGTGCTTCTAACTGACTGGCTGTAGATTGGGTTTGATTAAATTGCTTGAGAGGCTTACAGAACTCAGGTAAACATCCGTCTGTCTGGGTGTATTATAGAGGTTATTACAAATGATATTGATGAAGAGATGTGTAGGGCAGGGTGTTAAGGAAAGGGTGCACAGCTGCCATCCGCTCTCCAGGTGTACAGGAACACTCACCTGCTGCACCCCAGAAGCTACCCAAACCCAGACTTTTGGTGCTTTCATGAAGATTTCGGCTTGCATGATTGCTAATAGAATAGGGTGGGGGAAGCCCAACAGGGCTGTCTGTTCGGACTCTTCTTGGCCTCTCTTGGCTCTAGGTCATGATGCAGAGAGGAGGGTCTTGTCAGACAGGTAGATCAGAGTCATGAACCAGGAACTGTGGATGAAAACCAAGTATTCAGACCAGGTGTGACAGCACATATCTGTCATTCTAGTACTCAGGAAGCTGAGACTGGAGCCATCACAGTGAGTTTGAGGCCAGCCTTTGTTACACAGTTCAAGACCAGCCTGAGAAAATGAGACTCTGTCTCAAAATATATTCTTTTTTTTTTTTTTGAGACGGGGTCTCACTTTGTATTTCAGGCTGGCCCTGCCTGAGCTCACTATGTAACCCAGGCAAGCCTCGAACTCAGCAATCCTCCTGCCTCTGCCTCTCAAAAACATATTCTTATTGTAGTATCCTAAGTAACAGCAGGGCTTCCCCTCTCAGCTGCCCCACCCTGTTTCCTGTGGTAATCGCTGGTGAGAGTTTGGGTTATATACCCGAGAAGCCTTGTGTATGTGCAGTGCATGTTCTCTCCCTCTCTTCCCGCCTCCCTCTCTCTCCTCTCTCCCTCTCTTCCCGCCTCCCTTCCTCCCTCTGCCTCTCTCTCTCGCTCTGCCTCTCTCTCCTTTTTTAAAAATAAATGTTATTTTATTCTTCCCATGCCCAATGTGGCTATTTTTTAATTCAATTCTTTATTGTGTGTGTGTGTGTATATATATATTTTTTTTTTTTTTGAGTTCCCGCTTTTCTCTGTAGCAACTTCCCTATTTTTCCTCAGCTCACAGGACTTTCCTGAATAATAGCAGGTACTTATCATTAAACTTAAAATATAAAATCAGTTAACATATTCACATGTCCAGTATATCTCAAAACATGGAGCAGAGGTATAGAGCAACATCTGTGTAATATATTTGACCAATTGTGGCCCTATTTTGAATACCTTGGGATGGTGGAATACAGTTTAAAAACAAACAGATTTGCTTTTTTGGTTTTTTCAATACTGAATACTTTACACTGAGCTAGATACCTAGCTATGTTTAAAAAATTATTTTACAAGGCCAAAGTTGTCACTCAGGGGCACCAAGCCTGCCTGTGAAGTGCAAGGTTCTGAGATCTATTCCCAATACAAAAAAAAAAAAATTTATTTACTTTCAAACAGGGGCTTGCTAAATTGTCCAGGTAAGACTTGAACTATAATCTTCCTTCCTCAGGCTCCCAAGTAATGGGACTATAGGTGTGTATGACTGTGCCCAGCTCAGGGCTACATCGTAATGAAGAAATACAGGTTGCTTTAAAATGACCCTGCTACTCTGGAGTCTTTGTGGAAAACTGCCTCTGAGAAAGTTTGAATCTGGCAGTGAGCTGGCAGTGGTTTGCCCGTAGGCTGGTCCTGCTGCCAGCTATTGGTCACTGAGACACCTGTTTTCCTGTCTCTGCAGAGGCAGTCGAATGCTTCTCAGGCACTCTGCGACATTGTCAGGCTGAGCAGAGACCAGGGCAGTCAGCTGCAAGAGACCCTGGAGCCAGACCCTCTCCTCACAGCCCTGGAGTCGTGAGTGTGGGCTGGGGTGGGCGGGCTGCGGGCCTTGCTCCTGGTCGTGGCAATGTGCTGGACCACTCTTGAGCATCAGGAGCTGCTATTGCCACTTTGGATTCAGTCTGATGAGCTGCCCAGTTCAGAGCGAGGGGGGTGGGGGTGGGGGTCTTGAGTCCCCAGCAAGTCAGGTGCCTGAGGCTTTGCCCGGAGCAGGGCTTACAGGGTTCTCTGGGGACCAAGTGCTGCTGTGTCGCGTCTGTCCTCGCTGGCAGGCAGTGACTTCTATGTGTGCTCGACAGGCAGGACTGTGTGGAGCAGCTTCTGAAGAACATGTTTGATGGAGACCAGACAGAGAGCTGCCTGGTCAGCGGAATGCAGGTGCTGCTGGCCTTGCTGGAGCCGCGGCGGGCTGGGTGAGCCTCTCCCCTGGAAAGTGGTGCAGGATGCTCTGATACTGCAGGATGTGGGTCCCCAGAGAATGGCTGAACTGTGTGTCTAATTCATTTTTGGTTATGTAAGTAAAAAAGAATAGCTGCCCCTGGTTGCAAAGGTCAATTTTAGCTACTCTGGGGTTGAGGCAGCAGGATCAGAAGTTGAAGGCTGAGCCAGAGATTTAGCTCGGTGGTTCAGGGGCCTGCCTAGCAAGTACAAGGTCCCTGATTTGATCCCCAGTAACCACATACAACAGTGCTGGGTGTGTTGACTCACGCCCACCGCAATTAGTACCACATACCACAATGCCAGGCATGGTGGCTCACTTGTATAATCATTGCTGAGTTCCAGGCTTGCCTGGGCTACAGAGTGAGCTCAGGGCCAGCCTGAACTAAAAATGAGGCCCTGTTTCAAAAAAAAAGGAAGTTCAAGGGCAACCTGGTGGTTGGGTGTTTGCCTAGCACTGGCAAGGCCATGGATTTAATTACTAGTGCTAGAAAAATAAAACAGAAAGGGAAGAGAAGAGGTCAGCCTTTTGGCGACAGCTATATCTTCTTGCCCTCACCATCAACTGAGAGCCCAACCTGAAGACCGTACATTTACATGTGTGAGGAGAAGTCTAGTTTCCCAGCAGTGCTCCAGCAGGTCCTTGCAGCACATGGGTGCCACTGCACGGGCTTCCGCGCTCACACACAGCTGTGCTTTTACATGCTTGTATCTCTAGTGCCAGGGCAAGGCCTTGTCTTGCCTCCTACGCCAGGTGAACATGCATCCTCCGCTGTCCGTGAGCACTGAATCTTTCTCTGCCATCGGGTGTCACTTGAATGCCTACCCTATTGCTCGTGCAGGGGCCCTCAAAGTCAGAGATAACTCCATTGTTCCCAGCCTGGCCCAGATCAGCTTGCGGATGGCAGTTCCGTGGTGTGGAAGGTGCAGTAGGCAGGCACCCAGTTCTGTGCGTTCCCCAAGGTCAGGCTAGTGTGGGCCTAGCTGGTCAGGAGTGTTTCCCTTGAGCGGTCCTGTTGGGAGGCTCCTAATGAGACAGGCTTGACAATGAGGGGTCCTGGTGTGGGCACCAGTATGTGGAAGTGGTGGGTGAAGATGGGTGGGGTTTGTGTGGGGGCGCCCCAGTGTTGTGACCTTTGGGAAGGTTGACACACTGGCTGTCCTTGGGTACAACTATCAGAGGCCTGTTGAGGCACAGGTGGCGGAATCCTGGTTCTCAGCCAAGGGGGGAAACAGCAGGAGACACGAGTTTGGATGGAAGGTTGAGTCGCTGGGATGCAGGTGGTTAAGGCCTTCCCGGACACCAGGCAGAAACCTGAGGGCTACTTGAAACTGCTTTCAGTGTGCAAGGTGGCACTGCCACAGCCGGTCGCCCGGGCGCTTCCGACAGCAGACGGCAGCACGGAGTGTCAGCAGCAGGGTTCGTCACCCGGGGCCTCACCTGCTGCACCCGTGCTCTCAGGTCGACTCCAGCCCCGTCACTTCTGTCACTTCTGTGTGCTGGGGAGAACTTCATTACCTCCGGCACTCGTAGCTTAGGATTTTTTTTTAGTAAAAGGTGAAAGATTTATATGATCTGAAGAGAAACCAGAGTATAAGGATTTTTTTTTAAAGAGAGAAAAGACAAGAAATTGGCTTAACCTTAATAGTAAAATTATTCTCTCTTTCCCTCCATCCCCCAGTATACAGTTACTAGTTTATTGTTTAAAAGTAGAATTATATTCACAACTGGAATGTTGGTTTATAAGTTACAAATCCAGGAAACCTTGGCTACTGCTTTTTTTTTTTTTTTTTTTTAAGAGTAGGAAAAGATTTATTCAAAGAAGGGTGGTTTCTACTTAAGAGAAACAAGGAGAACCAGAAAGTGCGTTGCTCCCCTCGGCTACTTCTGAGGGCCAAGCTCAGCCTCACATGTGATGGAGAGACAGTGTCAAAGTTAGAAAAACAGGTAAACCAGCCTCAAGCGCAGCAGTCCTCCTGCCTCTGCCTCCCGAGTGGTAGGGTGACAGGCGTGAGCCCCCACGCCCGGCACCGTGGTATGTGGTACTGACTGCTGGTGGGCGTGAGTCTCCATCCCCAGCATTGTATGTGGTTACCGGGGATCGAAGTCAGGACCTTGCGCTTGCGAGGCAGGTGCCGGAACCGCTGAGCTAACCCTCCGGCCCTAATCTTTTTATTATTGAAAAAAATTGAATAAATATCTCATAGAAGTTTCCCTGACAGGGTCAATTAAGATCATAACATGTATATAAAATGTACAAATAAACCAATTAAACCAAAGAGAGAATGTGAGAAACCAAAGAGAGAATGTGGCCAGTCTGTGTCCTGTTTCTCACGTAGACCCTGGAGACACCAGTAAGTGTTGTCAAGGAGCCCTGTGCCAGCAGGCCCGGCCCTGTGTGCGCAGCTGTGACCCGGAGCCCTTCTCCTAAAGGTCCTGGCTGCCTCGCTTTTCCCTCTGACCCGGTCGCCAAGGCACGTTGGAGGTCTTGGTCGCGTCACTCTTGAGACTGGTTTGTGAGAGAATGAAGAAGAGCGCATTGGGCAGGAAGATGAGTTGCAGGCTGGCAAGGGGCCTGAGACGCGCGTGCGGCGCAGTGCGTCTGCCGAGGCTCCATGTCCGTCCTCGTCCACAGGACAGAGGGCTCGGTGGACTCCTTCTCTCAGGGACCGGAGAGGCTGCGCACTGTCAGCAGCACCGTCCTGAGCGGCATCGAGCCGCGGCTGAAGGACGTCCACCAGCTGCTGCTCTGCCCGCCCAAGGTAAGGGCCTGAGAGGCGCCGCGGGCTGGGCTGACGTGCAAGGGGCGGCCCCGCAGCCGCCACCCCCCAGGGCACGGCTGGGAGTCGTCAGGAAGATGCCAACCATTCTCTGGGGAGCCCGCCCTTCATCTCTTGTGGGGAGAGGTGGCATCGTGCAGCCTCCACCGGCCCAGCCCCAGGCTGGGGGCAGGGAAGCCCTCCCCACGCAGCAGCTCTGGGGAGAGCTCGTGTCACACCAAGCAGGGTGCAGCACAAGGCTCCCTGACGCCCACGTCCGTCAGCCCCTCTGTTTCCCTGGCCTCGAGTCATGACCCTCTCCCGGCTGCAGCCCCGTCGCTCTTCCCTTCGTACCCACTTTCCCCCGTGACATCTCTTACTTATAGTTTGTTGTCTACCTTCCCCACTAGTGAGCGTGCTCAGTGGCGGCAGCGATTCGATTTTAACAGCCTGTAATACTCAGTTAATCAAGACAGTTTCATTATACCTGTGTAAGCCGAAATCCTGAAAATACCCACATGCACTGTGGTGAGGCAGGCTTTCCCATCCTCTGAGTGTTCTGGAAATCCTCCGATTCCTGAGCCTGTGGCCCCCAGAAGAGCGTACAGCCTTTGGAGTCAAGTGTTGGGCGGGGCTCCCACCCATGGCAGGTCTTCTCGCCCTCGGGTTGGCCCTGGGGACGCGCTGTGGACACGTCCCACAGGCCTGCAGGCTCCCCTCGCTCCTCTCCTCTCACAGACAGGCCTGCCTGGAGGAGCCCCTCTGTGCACACCCTACTCCCCCAGCCTGGGTCCCCGAGCGGGCGGCATGAGGACCAGCAGGGACTGTGCTGGTCCCAGGGCTCCAACCGGGTGGTGCCCCTGTATTTGCAGAAGAAAGCTATCCTGACCACCATCGGCGTGCTGGAGGAGCCCCTGGGGAACGCCCGTTTGCACGGTGCGCGCCTCACGGCCGCCCTGCTGCACACAAACACGCCCAGCATCAACCAGGAGCTCTGCCGGCTCAACACCATGGACTTGCTGCTGGTGAGTGGGCCTCTCAGTTGGCCTTGCACATCTGCGTGTTTCACGCATGCCAGACACGCACGTGTGCTGGGCAGGAGCGCACCAAGGTCCATCGGGGCTCTGAGGAAAGGCCTGCGGCAGAGAGGTGCGAGTCGCGCAGACCCCAGTGGAGTGCGCAGAGGGACACCCCGGGGCTTGCAGGAGCCCACCCTCTACCGTGGCACTGTCCTTACCCCAGAGGGCTGGTGTCCAGTCCTGTCGTTCTTCTCACGTTCTGACCTACGTAGGGTGGACCCCACAGCTCATCTATTTATTGATTTATTGAATCCAGGAATCAACCTCAAGGTCTTGCTTTTGCCACGCAGGCATGGCATCACTGAACTAAATCCCTCGCCCAATACCATAGCTCTTAAATAGAAAATGTCAGGGATTTAGCTCAAGTGGTACCGTGCCTACCTTGGAAGCACAAGGGCCTGAGTTCAATCCCTGGTGCCACAAAAAAAAAAAAAGAAACAGAAATGTCCTGAGCTGGGTGTAGTGATGCACACTTGTGATCAGGAGCTGAGGCAAGGAGGATCCGAAGTTTAAGGCCGCCCTGAGAAACTTGGCAAGACCCTCTCTCGGAAAGGAGCAGGGACGTGGCCCAGTGATGGAGCAGCTGACCAGCGTGCCTGCAAGCTGGGTTCCGTCTCCAGCACCACAGGGGAAGACGTCCTGAAGGGGAAGCTCCCTGACCTCTGTAGGAGAACGTTGCCCTCAAACCTATTATCAGAGCCATGGCTGCCCTCCCTTCAGCAGAAGCTGCCCAGTGGCCTGTGGGATGCTGTGGGTGTCTACAGAAAAGGACAGGTGGGCGTGGCACAGGCTGGGTTGGCAGCAGGCGCTGTGGAGGGAGCGACCCCGAGGAAGGAGTGCTGTCAGGGGAAGTGCCTTAAGTGGGCACTGGCAGAGGCACTGTTCCCATTCCACTGTGCCCATTCTACCTCACTACCCAGGAGGCCAAAACTTCCCACAAACCTTTCCCAGAATGAAAGTGTTTTTCTGGGGGCTGGGCCTGAGGACAGTCACCATTGTGGTACTGTGGACAGTCACCATTGTGGGGGAGTGTGTTTTGTTTGTTTTGTGGTACCAGGGATTGAACTCAGGACCTTGCACCTGCCAGTCAAGTTTGGAACCACTGAGCTATATCCTTGGCCCTTTGGGGGATTATTTAAGACCACTTTCTTTTCCTATTCTTTAGAATAATTTTGTCTCAGTCTTTCATTTTATTTTAGTAAGGTGTCATAAACTTTTGCCATTTTAACTGTTTTTAAGTGTACAGTTCAGTGGTGTTAAGTACATTTACAATATTGCAATCATTACAACTATTTCAGAAGCTTGTCCTTTGGCCAGGGAGTTTCTCCTTTCACCAGGGAGAAAATGAATAAAAAAATAATTTATCAATCAATAAATCCATAAGTAAATGAGCTGTGGTGTCCATCTTATGTCAGTCATTTCAGGAAATACCCCCGAAATGCTAGCTTTCCATTCCACTCTCTCCCCACCAGGGGCTGGCAACATCTATTTTTTATTTCTGACTGACTATTCTAGGTACGTTATATAAGTGGAATCCATGGGGTAGCTATTTCCTTTTTTGAGACAGGGATTCACCAAGTCTTAGAGTTGTCCAGCCTGGCTTCCAATTTGTGATTCTCCTGCCCCGGGCTCGCAGCGTCTGGGGTTGCAGGTGTGCACACCCCTGCGGGCCAGCTTCCTTCCTCTTGAAGCAGAGTGGCTCACCACTGCATGTACTGAGCACATTGTAAACCTGTCCGTCGGTGGACACTCACGTTTTCCCACTTTCTTTGACAGTAGGAAACAATGCTGCTGTGAATGCGGGAGCACTGATGTCTGTCTGTCTGAGCCCTGCGCTCTGCTCCTTTGACATACATAGAGCAGCAGGGCTGCAAGGACCTTCCGCAGCGGCCGCTCTGATGTGCATTCCCCGCGGCAGGGTGCAGAGGTCCCACTTTGCCCACGGCCTCAGCAACACCTGCTTCCAGAACCGCCACCCTGTGGCTCTGCAGCGACGTCTCGTGGGAGCTTTGGTCTGCGTCTCCCTCGTGACTAATTATGAGCACTTTCCTTTGTTCTGCAGTGCTGGGGATGTGATGTCCACTTTTCATGTGTTGGTTGCTTGTCTTCTTTGCAGAAATGCCTACACATTTTTTTTTCTTTTTGAGACAGGGTCTCTCTGTGCAATTCAGGCTGGCCCTCAGCTCCCTATGGAGCCCAGGCAAGCCTCGAACTCAGTAGTCCTCCTGTCTCTGCCTCCTGAGTGCTGGGATAATAGGCGTGAACCCACACACCCACCATTTGCCTACACATTTATAAATGTCTTTGCCCATTTTTAAATCGGATGGTTTCCTTTTTTAATAATGGAATTAGCCGGGCGTGGTGGCTCACGCCTGTAATCCCAGTGCTTGGGAGGCAGAGACGGGAGGATTGCTGAGTTCGAGGCTTGCCTAGGCTATGTAGTGAGCTCAGAGCCAGCCTGAACTACAAAGCGAGACCCTGTCTCAAAAAAAAAAAAAAAACAATAATGGAGTTAAAGGAATTCTTTACATATTATGGATATTAATCTTCTGTCAGATATATAATTTAGAAATATTGTCCCCCTTCTTGGGGTTATCTTTCACACCCTTGATGGTGTGTTTTAAGATAGAATGTCTTGGGCTGGAGATTTAGCTTAGTGGTTCCAGCACCTACCTAGCAAGTGCAAGGTCCCTGGTTTGATCCCCAGTAACCACATACAACAGGCCTGGGCGTGGTGACTCACCTGCCAGCAATGAGTGCAACAATACAGTACTACCGGCCATGGTGACTCATGTCCACCAGCAATTAGTACCACATATCACAGTGCCAGGTGCAGTGGCTCATGCCTGCGGGAGCAGATGCAGGAGGGGAGGCAGAGGCAGGAGGATCACTGAGTTCGAGGCTTGCCTGGGCTACATAGTGAGCTCAGGGCCAGCCTGAACTACAAAGTAAGTTCCTGTCTCAAAAACAAAACAACAAAAAAAAGATAGAACATCTTTAATTTTGATGAAACTTAGTTTATCTTTTCCCTCCTTTTGTTGCCTGTGTTTTTGGTATCCAAATCCAATGTCATTATTAAAACTTTTTCTCTGTTTAAAAAAATTAAAGCCTCAACCCATTTTTAATTTATTTTTCTTTTTGTGGCACTGGGGGTTGAACCCAAAGTCTTCATACTGATAGATTTCCTTAGTCCTTTATTTATTTATTTATTTATTATTTTTTGAGACAGGGTCTCGCTTTGTAGTTCAGGCTGGCTCTGAGCTCACTATGTAGCCCAGGCAAGCCTCGAACTCAGCAATCCTCCTGCCTCTGCCTCCCGAGTGCTGGGATGACAGGCGTGAGCCACCACACCCGGCACTGTGGGATGTGGTATTGATGGCTGGTGGGCGTGAGTCTCCACGCCCAGCATTCTATGTGGTTACCGGGATCCAACTCAGGACCTTGCGCTTGTGAGGCAGGCGCCGGAACCACTGAGCTAAATCTCTGGCCCAGCAAGTCAGTTTTTATAAATGCTGTAAGGAAGGCCCACCTTCATTCCTCAGATGTCGACATCTAGATTCCCTGGCACCATTCGACTCAGAGACTTCTTTCCCCATTAGGTGGTCTTTCCAGTCTGCCACATGAGGGAAGGTTTGCCTCGAAGCTCTGTGTTCTGTGCCGCTGGTCCATGCCTCCGTCACACTGCTCTGCCGGGGCCATGCTGTCTTAAATGACTAGGTTGTTTGTTTTTTGAGACGGGGTCTCACTATCAGATGCCTCAGCCTGCAAAGTGCTAAGGGTACGGGTGTGCACCACCATGCCCAGCTTTGTCAAATACTTATGAATTACGATCATAATTTTGTTTTTGTCCTTTGTTATTTTATTACATTGATTGATTTTCACAGTTGAAACATCCTTACATTTCAGGAGCAAATCCGTTTGTCATGGTTGGATTCTTTTAATATACTTGCTTTAATTCTGCCTCAGTCTTCATAAGGAATATTACAGTTTTTTTGTAATGTCTTTATTTGACTTTGGTATTGATACTAGCATTGTGGAATGGATTAGGAAGTGTTTCCTCTTCAGCGATTCGGAATTTAAGAAGTTGTGTTAGTTACTTTTATCTCTCCTTGCTGAGAGAAAATACCCCACACCCGGAGCGAAGGGGTGAGGCCCAGCTAGCTCACAGCGGGCGGGGATTCCACTCGTTACCTGTTGGCTCCGGGGCGCGCGGCAGAGGGCCAGCAGCAAGGGCTACGGGAGACTCCACAGTGTCCTCCTGCCCCCGCGTCTCACTCAGACCGCGTAGAGCGAGTAGCACCCGCACCCGCAGTCCCAGTGCCCTCCGGCCCAGCACTGCGTCATGGGTCAGTTGCAGAAAAAGCCCCATCTGTGACTACAGCAGGCTTTGGGGACACCAAGACACAGCCGTGATGGAAGGGTCAGTGAAAATTCTTTATAGGTGTGATAGGGTTCACCATGAAGCCCTCTGCGCTGCTTTTTCCATAAAGAGGTGGCCGTGTCTGACTCTGTATTGTAGAGGCGGTAACAGGCCCCGCCCCCGCCCAGGTGCCTCAAGACTGCACAGGCAGCGAAGACAAACCCCCAGCGTGGGACTGTGCTGCAGAGCGAGTTCAAGGCCCTGTCTCAAAAACCCATAAAGAAAGAAAGGAGGCAGGTGGACCGACTGATCCTGGAAAAGACCAAAACTTAAGCCTCCAACTCACAAACAAAAGGATAAGCCTGCAGAGCTCAGAGAGACACACAGGAAGCAGCAGTGGGAGAGTGAGGGCTCCTCAGCGCCCAGAGGCGCCCCAGAGGTTAGGGTCGGGAGTGAGCCCTTTGCCCGGTCCAGCTGTCAAGAGCCCGGCTAAGAGCCTTTTGTCCTCTCTTTACCCAGGACTTGTTTTTTAAGTACACCTGGAATAACTTTTTGCACTTCCAAGTGGAACTATGCATAGCCGCTATCCTCTCCCATGCTGCCCGGGAGGACAGGGCAGGAGCTGGTGCATCCGAGAGCGGGGTGGAGCCTGCACGCGGGAGCGGGAGCGGGAGCGGGAGCCGGAGCCTGGAGACGCCCCAGCCTGCCGCCAGCCCCCCTGAGAACGCGATGGTGACTCACGTAAGTCCAGAGCGCGTCCTGCCGGTGCCGCAGGGGAGCCCTGCCCCGGCCACGGACGCTGGGGTTGGTGCCTGCCCCCTGCAGCCAGCCCTGCTGGGCCCCTCGTGCTGTCCTGACCCTCACAGGGCACGAGGTATTGCTCTCCCGACTAGTGAGCGACGTCCGCGTTTGCCAGGGCCGCAGAGCAGAGCTGGTGGTGGGCGGGGCCAGAAGGAAGCCGCGCGTGCGTGTTGGCAGCAGCCCCCGCAGGAGTCACTGGCCACGGCCCCCGGGGCTGTGGTCCGACTCCAGTGAGCAAAGCAGCAGACTCTTGCAGGAAAGGTTTCCAGGACTTCGCTCTTGAGGGCCAGACCCACCGGCCTTGGCAGCGACCTCTCCCCGGCCCGGGCTCTTCTGGGCGGCTGTGCCCACTCTCACTGCCTCCTCCTCAGCTGCGCGGGGCTGGAGCCGCCTCGCGAGCTCTTTCTGTGCTCCACGCGGAGCTCTGGCCCTAGAAGCCTCGCTGAGGAAGGCAGGGAGGGAGCAGCTGGGCAGCAAGAGCACAGAGAGGCTCTCCAACCCCGAGCCCCTTGTCACCACCTGCCGAGGAGGGGCGGGCACTAGGGCAGGGTGGACCGCTCTGTGACCTGGCGGGAGGCCACAGCCCGAGCAGGGTCCCCTCACAAGGCTCAAGCGAGTCCTAAGCGTTGTGGGGCCCTCCCGTGGGGGCCTGGGGGTGCTGACACTGGAGAGGAGGCCAGGGCCCCGTTCTGACGGCCTTGTTGATAAGCAGCCAAAGGGGAGGTGGTCTCCCTGATGAGAGTCCATGTGTTGGGTGGGGGGGGCTTCTGGGGGCCGCTCAGGCCAGCACGGGACCTGGAGTGAGTGGGGCCCGGGACACACTGCCCAGATTCGAGCAGTAGCGTGTGTGAGGCTCTGCTAGTGAGGTGCTCAGGGCCCAGCCGCTTCGCCTGGAGCCTTAGAAGAAGGGGAGAGAGCGGGCAGAGGTTAAGGCGGAGGGCTGGGGGTGTGCACGAGACTGTGAGCCTCAGGCAGCACCTGCCTCTGGCGCCAGCTGGGCCCACGGAAGTCGAGCCATGACGGTGTCGCAGCCCGGGTGCCGATGGCCTGGCTCAGCCCTGCAGCCCCGGCTCACACGGCCTCCTGTCCACAGCTGTTCCAGAAGTGCTGCCTGGTGCAGAGGATCCTGGAGGCCTGGGAAGCCAACGACCACACGCAGTAAGAGCCGGGGCCTGCGCTGCGTGTGGGCAGAGCCGCACCTCGCGGGACTCCATGCTCAGTGTGGGGCGTCGGGGCTGAACAACATGGGAGGTGACAAGGAGGACAGGTCAAGTGATGACCAGCTGGGCAGCACACAGGGCAGCGGCCGGGCCCCCAGGAGACCGCGCAGCTCCTGTCCAGCCTTATCTCGGCCAGGCTATGCACACGTCTGCTTCCGTATCCGGTCCTCGTCTTCCCGAGGACCCGGGATGCCCTGTGTCCCTTCTCAGCTCATTCACACAACTGGATCTCCCTTTTCAGGTCAGGAAGCAAGGCTCGCGTGTCTGGGCCGGAGGCCACCCCCCGTCTGCTGTCCCAGCAGGAGCAGCAAGGCTGTGGGCAGTGGGAGAGGGCTCGCAGGAGCCAGGGTCTAAGTCTGGGTTGTGGTTCCGTCACCCCAGACCTGGGGCGGTGAGCAGAGCCCCTCCTGGCGGGAGGGACATCCGTGGGACAGCGCCGGTGCCGGCCTTGGCCTCCCGTCCTACTCGGCCCCTGTCGCGCTGCTGCCAGGGCCTTGAGCCCACACTGTGGCCCCACGGGCTGCCCACACAGAAGCGGCGTCTGTCCCCTTAGCACCTTTTTTTTTTTTTTAGTTTTTTGAGACAGGGTCTCGCTTTGTAGTTCAGGCTGCCCTGAGCTCACTGTGTAGCCCAGGCAAGCCTCGAACTCAGCCATCCTGCTGCCTCTGCCTCCCAGGGGTGGGGTGACAGCCACGAGCCCCCACGCCCGGCTCCCTGAGCAATCCTTGGTGAGAGTGGGGTATAGCAGGTGCTCTCCAGAAACACGTGTGCTGGGGGGGCTGCCAGGCGAGCGCTGGAGGCGCAGGCAGGTGTCCCGGAGGCCGAGTTGGGGTCTCCCAGGGTGAGGGCCCACGCGGGAGTGACAGCGGAGACAAGCTTCAGGAGACGCGTGCCACTTGGACTTCCCGCCACTGGTCGGACAAGGCCAGGGTGCTGTGGCCGCCCTGACAGTCACTGTCGCTTTGCAGGGCGGCCGGCGGCATGAGGCGCGGGAACATGGGCCACCTCACGCGGATCGCCAACTCGGTGGTGCAGAACCTGGAGCGGGGCCCCGTGCAGACTCACATCAGCGAAGTCATCCAGGGTGAGCTGCCGCCCTGGCACCCGGCACCCCCGTGGGGCCGTGCTGCACGCAGGCTCCCTCCCTCTTGCCCACGCTGTCCCACAGTGGCCTCTTCCCAGGGTGGACCCGGGTGTTCTTTGTGGTAGAGGCATCTGTGGGACCCTGCTGGCGACAGCATGTAGTAGAAAAGCCTGGGCTGCCAGGGTGCTTCGTGGGTCTGACACTGGCACTCAGCAGCTACAAGCTTCGGGCTCTCCTGTGCCCGCGGCCATCGGAGCTCAGCCTCGTGCTGCGCCCTGGCCCACTAGCTGGCCGTGCCCTGTAGTCAGGCAGGTTAGGGAGCCCGCTCGTGTGAGCCTTGGAGGACCGGAGAAGCAGGTGGTACTGGTCCCAGGAGCAGGCGGTGAAGGGTCACACGCCCTGTGCATCATGTTCTGGGCCCTCAAGATACAGCAGAGCAGCCTCCTAAGAGAGCCCTGCCGTCAGCATGGTTTCTGCTGCCCTGGATACCACCTGCATGGCACCCCAGGGCACCACTTCTTGGCCCTCTCCTATGCTGAGCACACGATCTGTCTCCGTGGACACACCATGTGCTCGTGCCGGGGCTGCTGTGTGGCCCGTGTGCACAGGCTGAGCGGAGGGGAAGGTGCCCAGCAGGCCAGAGCAGGACGTGGTCAGGTGGACAGCCACGTGCCCTTGGGGATGCCAGGAAGTGCCGTGTGCAGGGGATGGCAGTGCAGTCAGCATCCGAGGCCTGTGGGGGTGGGGCTGTCGTGGAGAGGGGAGAGGACGCTCACTGGGGTGTGAACGGCACCAGCCAAGGAGGTGCGTGTCAGGGCCCTGCCGCCCACCCTGGGCAGGTGTGATGGAAGGAAGCTCCAGATGGGGGTGTGCCAGCTGGGAACGGTCCCCGTGCTGCTGGAGGGCAAAACGGGCAGAGCGGGATTGAGGCCTGTGCAGGCGCTCGGAGTGCGGGACGCAGAGGGGTGAGGGTGGCAGGGAGCTCCTTGTCCTGCCACCCTCACCATTTTCAGAGCGTCAGTCTCCGGGGCTCTGGCCTCCTAAGAAAACACGAACCACAGCTTGCAGGTTGCTGCTGAGCCGAGACGGTGACTGGCCGAGGAGCGGGGACTCCCGCGGTGTGCTCA
Organism: Thryonomys swinderianus; assembly: GCA_004025085.1. Classification (NCBI taxonomy): domain Eukaryota; kingdom Metazoa; phylum Chordata; class Mammalia; order Rodentia; family Thryonomyidae; genus Thryonomys; species Thryonomys swinderianus. Next base: position 25,942 of record PVIC010014847.1, read on the forward strand.
TGCCCGGCTAGCAGAGCTGGACTCTGGTGGCAGCATGCGGAGTCTCTAGGGACAGAAGCGCCCCCCGCCCTCTCAGGGCCGCCGAGCCCCACTTCGGTGTGGCTTCGGACCCCACAGGGCGCTCACTACCCGTGATGGGCTCCTTCCTGTCGGCAGCCCCTGGCCGCAGGAGCGTGGCTTGGCCCTCCCTGGCCCACCAGATGCCTGGCAGGGCGCCCGAGGACTCACTGGCACACTTCCCCCACAGGGCTCCCTGCAGACTGCCGCGGACGCTGGGAGAGCTTCGTCGAGGAGACGTTGACTGAGACCAACCGGAGGAACACCGTGGACCTGGTGAGGAGGCGGCGGCCCTGTGGCATGTGACCGCAGCCGAGGACCCTGCAGACAGGCAGGAGGGCGTGCACAGGCGCATGCGTGCAGTGTGTGTCACGAGCGGGTGGCCAGCCTCCGGCTCCCCGAGGGCCTGTGCAGAGCTGCCGTGGCCCGGGGCCCGGCCCCTCCCCCATCCAGAGCGCTGGTGTCTGGGACCCACGCTGTGCCCTGGCCCAGGAGCCGTGGGGCCATCACGGGCCGTGGCCTTGTTCGGCACTGCGCACGTAGCTTCCCAGGCCGAGATCTGGTGAGCGCCGGGCCGGGGCCCCAGGCTGGGCGGGGGCCTGGGGTCCCGCCGGCTCACGGCCCACCCCGTCTGGCCTGTGTTCCAGGTGAGCACTCACCACCTCCACTCCTCGAGTGAGGACGAGGACGCGGAGGGTGCTTTCCCTAACGAGCTGTCCCTTCAGCAGGTGAGGGCGAGGCCGGCACTCTGCACCCCGCTGGCCCTCCGGCCCCGCCCCTCGGTAGCACTCAGTCTCGAGGCGCCTCGTAGTGAAGGAGAGTCGGGGGAGGGGAGGCCGGGGAGGCCCTCCGTGGCAGTCACTTCGGCCGCCGCCAGGAGGAGTCGCGGCTGCGCCGCCTGAGCCAGAGGCTTCCGGGAGCGCCCTGGCCCAGCCTGCTCCATGGCGGCGCCCGCTCCTCCCAGGCGTTCTCCGAGTACCAGATCCAGCAAATGACGGCGCACTTCGTGGATCAGTTTGGCTTCAACGACGAGGAGTTTGCGGAGCAGGATGACAGCATCAAGTGAGCCTGGGCGGCTTGTGGCCTCGGTCTGGGCGAAGCACGGCTCCCTCCCTGCTGCGTGGACCGCTCAAGGCCGCTCCTTGTGGTCGTATCAGGGGTGTGTCCTGGCGCCCCTGAGGGGACCGCAGTGTCCATCTGCTGCTTGAGAGCCAGCCGCGGCGAGGGCACTGAGGCCGTCCTCTGCTCTTGCAGCGCCCCGTTCGATAGGATCGCAGAGATCAACTTCAGCATCGACGCAGACGAGGACAATGTGAGTGACTGGGGCCGGGCCGTGCGGGCGCGTCAGAGACACACTTGGCTCGGGCTGTACCATACGCAGCCCTCGATTTTGGAGGCGGTTGGGGCTGTGGTGAGCCCTGAGCCTCGTGTGTGTGGGTGTGTACACGCGTGTGTGTGTTTGCGCGTGCATGCTTCCCTGTCCCGGGGCTGAGCCCCTCAGGGAGCCATGGTGACTGTGGCTTCTCCGAGCTCTGCAGACACTGGTCTGCATGTTCTCGTGTCTTACAGCCCAGCACAGCTCTTTTTGAAGCCTGCTGCAGTGACCGAATCCAACCCTTTGATGATGAGGAAGAGGACATCTGGGAAGATGAGGAGACTCGAAGCACCGCCCGGGTGACGGCCAGAGCCAGGTCAGGGTCCCGCTGTCCTCAGAGCCTGAGAGCACATGCTTGGCGGGGCGGAGCTCGGGCCCGGGGAGGTGGTAGCCCCTGTTTCATAGGGACCGGAGCTGAGGCTGTGAGCCGAGCACTGCCTCCCACCCCACGCACCCCGTGCTCCCGGCCCCAAGCCTGGGCCCTACCGCCTCTTCAGTGTAAAGGGCCCGCCTGGGCCGCCAGGCATCCGACTGTGCCCGTGTCCCTCCAGGTTTGGAGCCCCGCACAGCTCAGAAAGCTGCTCTAAGAATGGCCTGGAGCACGGCGGCCAGGCCAGGAAGGCAGGGTCCGAGGCAGGCAGGAGCAAAGCCGGAGCACCAGCGCCCCTGGGCCTCGCGCAGAATGAAGGCTTCCCCTCAGAGGCTAACTCGGAAGGTAGTGCCGGGGCCCCTGCAGGGGATGCCGGGGCAGGGCAGGCCCTGGAGGGAGGCTTGGCCCAGGCCATCAGATGCCACGTGTCTTGCACACAGCTCTACCCTGAGCGCATTCTGCTGCTCACGCAGCCACACTGCACCTCCCAGGAGGCCTCAGGGTGGTACCGAGGAAGCCAGGGCACAAGGGAAGGCCCCCCGAAGGCAGGAGCACCTGGAACCCCGTGCTTGGCCAGTGCCCGGCCCTGCTCAGGGCCCTTCCTGGTTCGGCCTAGGTGGACAGGGCAGGGTGCGGCCTTGTCACCGGACAGCGTGGGCGCCCGCAGAGGCGCTGCTGAGCACCACAGCAGCGGCGCATGGCGGGGCCTAAGCAGCTCGTGGGTGTCACGGCTTTTCACGACCCTCCTGGGGCCGTGACTGCTCGGACCCCTTCTGGGAGCAGCTTGTGTCGCACAGCGCTCTGCAGAGAACCCAGCCTGCTCACCTGAACGCTGCGTCTCCTCCTGCCAGGTGCCGCATGGACAGCTGTCTTTGATGAGCCGGGGAACCCAACGGGCCCAGTCCCCGGAGCTGCGAGGGATGCGGGCTCTAGTATGTGGGCAGCTGGCGCCGCGGCCCCGGAGGAGAAAGGCTGGGCCAAGTTCACCGACTTCCAGCCTTTCTGCTGGTGAGGGACGCACCGGTGGCGTGCAGGACATTGGTGCTAGGACTGCAGAGGCTGGAGTCACCGGCCCCTGGGGCTCACCCCGTCTCCCTCCTCGTTTGCAGCTCCGAGTCGGGGCCCAGGAGCAGCTCTCCCGTGGACACAGACCGCGGCCGTGCTGAGGGTGGCCAGCGCCCGGGCCCAGAGAAAGCCTGTGAGTGGAGCAGTGCAGCCTGCGTCCCAGTCTCCTAGGGCCAGTGGAGGAGGCCAAGGGACAGCCGTGTCTTGGTGGTGATGCAGGTTCATAGACCCTGGTGGGAGCGAACGGACACGTCCGAGTGCCCGAAGCCCAGCCCCGGGGTGAGGAGGGCCCGGCCCGTGGCTGCCTCCGAGCCAGCTGCATGGTCTCGGCCGCACCATGCACGGGGGCGCAAGGCTGGGGTCCAGTTGGAGGAGCACCTGGGCGGGCGGGCGGGCGGGCGGCTCACCGGGGCCTGACCGGAGTTCGTGGCCCTGTCCTTTGGGCCAGGCAGTGACAGCTGCCACCTGACACCTCTGTCCTGGGTGCCGGGCTTGAGGGAGACAGTGACAGGGCACGGACAGCGGGGCAGGAGCCCTCCCTGAGCTCTGCCTCCCCGTCCAAGAAGAGCACACCCTCCTTCTCAGGGCGGCGGGGCCTCCAGAGCTCCCCGGAGTTCTGCGTACGCTCGCGTGTGCCTCAGCGGCTGACAGGGCGTGTGTCTCCCGTGCTGCGCACCGCTCCTGCGGGTCTGGGGGCAGAGGCCATGGCAGCTGCCCCCGTCCTCCTGCCCTCATGCGCACGCAGCCTCCTTGTTTTGCAGTCGGTCCGGCCCCCCCCCGTGCCTGGAAGGTGTGTGTCGCCAGGACGGCCCCCCCGGCAGCCTCGGACAGCAGCTCCTCTGGGGGCTCTGACAGTGACGATGAGGAAAAGGCCGCTGGCAGCGGAGAGACTGTGGGCTCAGGCCCCGGCCGGGAGGCGCCCCCGCCGCCCGGGATGGAGGACGCTGCTGGCAGGTGTGGGGAGCAGGTGGAGGCCAGGCCAGGGTTCCCCCTTGCTCCCCTGGCAGCCTGACGGCGGGCACAGAAATACCTGTGCCTTGCACAGAGGCTTGGCAGGGCACTCTTGCTTTGATGTGGGGCCTGTTTTCTCCACTGCGCGCACGGAGGGGACAGAGCCCCTGCCAGGAGCCAGGACTGCACGGAACAGCGGGATCCTCAGGGTTCTGGCTCTGGGGTTGTCCAGGATGGTGGGGGATGGGCAGGTGCGTGTTTGTGGGGCTTTCCAGGCCTCCCCTGCTGCTTGAGGCCCACACGGACTCCGTGGTGCATGCCCACCTCTGCCCTGGCACCCAGCTCACTCAGGAGGATGGCTGGGCTATGTCCCAGGACTGCACACCAGGGCTCAGACCCTGGCTGGGAGGGTCACGCGGTCCCTGGGGGCCCCGGGCCTCCCCAGGGTATGGGACAGGGACATCTCCCTGCAGGGCGGTCAGGGCCGTGCGTCTCACCCCCGCAGGACATCCGTGGGACCCTTCAGCGCACAGACCCCTCCCCAGCCTTCAGTCAGGTGGGGCTTGGGGAAGGTGGGCATAAAGAGCTTTGCGCTGGCAATGGAAACGGGCGGGCCCTACTAGGAGAGGAGGCACCACTCACAGAAGCCAGGCTCAGCCCTCTGCCTGCTGAGCCAGCGCACCTGCAGGTCCCAAGTGCTGTCCTTGCACCTACTGCCTGGGGCTGCCTGGGCCTCAGCGCGACGTCCTCCGGGCTCCCCGGCTGGCCGCGGGAGGCCTGGGCCCGTCCCTGGTCAGCTCTCCGCTGCCCGCCCTGAGCCCGGGAGGTCCCAGTGCTGGGCTTCACCTCGTGCCCAGCTGGCCCGTCTCATGACGCTGGGCCTTGTCCCAGGGACCTGCCCTAGGCCAGGATGGCCACTGGCAGGACCGCGGCCCAGGGACGTGCAGCAGGGGGGGCACAGCCCCACCTGGCGCCATGTGCCTGTCAGTGCAGCACCACGCATTCCTGAGGATGAGGACGTCACTAAAATCCTGTGCGTGTGCGGGGCTGCTACCAAAATGGTCTCACTAGCTCAGGCTGGCCTCAAACTGGAGGGATTCCATCTGCCTCAGCTTCCTCAGTGCTAGAACCACAAACATTCTTAAAACCTTTATCCTCTTTTCCTAAATGTTTTATGAAACTGGCTTCACTGCTGTAGAAAGCAGGTGTCACTCTGCTGCCTTCTCCCGTGGCCATCCGTGTGGAGTCTGCCAGTCAGCTGTGCCACTCCGGCGGCTCCAGCCAGCATGGGGGAGCCACGTCCTTGCCCCCCACTGCCTGCTAGGTGTCCCTCCCTGGGGGCAGACCAGAGCCCCCCTCTGCTGCTGGTGTTGGTGCCCGCTTGCCATCTCTCACTTCTGCCACCCTGGGAGTGGCCCCATTACCCCAATGCCTAGAGCCAGCATACCTGGGGCTTGGAAAACAGCCCTTTAGGGTCTGAGCACCGCTTGGGAAGGCTGAGGTCATGGTGGGCGGGCGGCTTCTGGTGCCTGGGACACAGGGCAGTAAGCGCTATCTGGGCGTGGCTGCCGGGCACCCCAGAGGGCAGGCCTGTGGGGAGCAGGGTGCAGTGCTTCTGGGCCAGCACAGAGGTGGGGTGCTGTCACTGAAGCCTGTATCTGCCACGCAGAGTTGAGTGTGTGGACAGCGCACCACCAGCTCCTGCCTGCCTCGTGTCCTCAAAAGTGACCTCTCCACTGGCCGTGGCCACATCCCCAGAGGCCACCCCAGCACGGGACAGAGCAAGTCCTCCCACAGCCACGCCAGCAGTGTGTCCCGCAGTGGTTGTAGCCACCCCTCCAGGGCCCACCGTGGAGGTCACAACAGTCCTGGCCCCGGTGGCCGCTCTGGGGGCTATGACAAAGGACAGGTGAGCCGTGGGGCACAGAGAGTAGGGGGCACTCGGGAGCCCGTGGGCGCCAGTGCCCCAACCCTGGCCCATTTCTGCAGGGAGACAGAGGCCCCGCCAGAAGGAGCTGCCTTAAACGGTCCTGTGTAACGCTGCTGCCACCAGCCATGGCCACCGGTCAGGCTGCACCCTTAATCAGAAAACTACCTGGTGATGCATTTTGTTTTTTTTTTAATTTAATTTAACTTTAAAATAAATGCTGCATTGGTTAAGCTGGCAGTGGGAACCAGTCGGATGACCAAAGCTTGCGTCTCTGCTGCCCGGCCGAGCCGCTCAGTGCTGCTCAAGGACCGAGGACGCGCCTGGCTGCCCGGGCCCAGGCGCTGTCCACACACTCAGCAATAAAGCCTCCCGTCCTGCGCCCGCAGCGCACAGGGAGCCACCGGGACCTGACCAGCGAAGGGTGCGGACGCCGGGGCTTAGTTCGCTCTGATCATTTGTAACATGCACAGGAGTCGGGATCTTTGCACTTTGTACCCAGCTGCCGCGCAGGGTCTCCCTGGCTCAGGGCAGAGGTGAGGGCCTGGGTTGAGGAGACCCAACCCCACAAGTGCACAGGGGTCAGGAGCTGCTCTGGCCATGTGGGGTCAGACCTCCGGTCAGTCACCCGGTGACCCTGGGAGCTGGCACTGAACCAGCATGCAAACTCTGCCTGCCTTAAAAACCCTCTGGGCCCGGCGGGGGTCTCATGGCCAGCAGGGCCTGTGGGCATTGCCGGGTGGACGGCTGGGGGCCGGGCAGGAGCTGGCCTGAGGAAGGAGCAGCAGCAGCCCAGCAGGGCGCCTGGAGCACCCGGCTGGACCTGTGTTGCCCTGGAAAGGTCTGAGAGTCCTTGCCCAGACTCTCCTGTTCTGAGGTCATCTGACGGGGCACCCCCGGCCCCACCCCAATAAAAGCCGTGTGATGTTAAGCTACGGGCCCCGGACCCCAGCCTGGCAGGTGGGGTATCTCTTCAGCACTGTCTCTGCCACCCTTAGGTCTGCTCTGTGTGATGAGGGTGGGGACAGGCCACATGCATAGGGGTCTGTGGTGATGTGGACCCGAGCTTTGTGTTAAGAAATAAAACCAGACACACGAACAGTAGGACCATGGCTGTGATCCCTGGGCCTGCCTGCTCCCCCTTCTGCCCCTGGAGCCCCAGTGCCACCCACAGCGGGGGGCGGCTGCGGCCCACAAATGACGCCGGGGCAGGACACCTGCCCAGCCACAAGGGACCCCGTGCCCCAGGGCCGGTCTGCTCAGGTGACCACATCCCTTCAGCTCCTCTCAGGCCCTCACCTGCTCCCCCAAAACAGAAGTTGGGAGCAGGGGGCCCTTCCTCCTGCGCTAGCCTGTGGTGCTGGTCAGGGTCTGCCCTGGCTCCAGCAGCCACCCGCTGGCCAGCCTGGGGAGGGGGCAACGACGGCACCGGCTGTGGCTACATCTGAGCCGACTCAGCAGCAAGGCCCGCCTCTCCGGTCTCCCTTCCCACCGCCGCTCCCTCCCGGCCAGTGGTGGATCTCGGGTTCCGCCCCAGGACTCCTCCCCGTACCCGTACCCACCTCTGGTCGTGCCCGCGTGCCTCTGCCCGCCTCTGTGGACACAGCGTCCATACAGGACAAGTCCTGTGGGACTCGGCTGAAAAGACGGGAGCAGAGCCCTAAGACGGACAGTCATGTCCCTAAAGAGAGACCCCGTGAAAGGGGTGGGACAGGCGTCTACGGGCGAATTCCCGAGTCTGCCTCAGTGCCAGCTCTTCACTCTGCCGGGCAGTCTGTCCCCGCTGCCTCAACTCCTCCTGCACCCCACCCCGGCTGTGGGTGTTGCCCTGTGACCCCAAGCAATTCCAGGACGCTGGGCAGTGACTGGCGTCCCCACTGAGCCCTCCCTCCCTCGCTGGCATGGCAACCCCACAGCTATCATAAGTGGGAGAAGCAGGTGGCATCGCGAAACCCCCTCCCAGAGCAAAGCTGCCTCGGTGCCCGCCCTCCTCCTCCCCGGGCTCCTGGGGAGGACCCTCTCCGCAGGCCGCGGGCTGACGGCTGGCGTGGACACGGCAGGCACTGAGCACACCATTTGTTCTCTTTATATAGACTCTGTTCTAGAAACTGCCTGCAGCTGGCCGGCCGGGGCCAGCGCACAGGTGAGGCTGGAGGGGGGACTATTTACAGGCCCATCACGGGGGCTGTACCATGGCCGCGCCCGGCAGGTGCTCAGCCATGACACCACAATAAGTTAGAGCCGCCGGCCGGGCAGGCAGGTGGGCGGGGCGGGGCTGTACACACAAGTGCTGGGGGCTCGGGGCCTCAATACTGTCGAGGGCCGGGGCTGTAAACATGGCCGGGGCGGCCTGCCCACCCCTAGTGGTCTGCAGGGACTGGAAGCAGAGCAGCCTGGGCAGGGCCGGGAGGTCAAGCGTCCGACAGGCAGCTCTGGATCCGGTCCACCCACTGCTGGGCCGAGGGCACGTCCTGGGCACAGAAGTAGTAAACGCGACGCGTCGTCTTCACCTGGGAAGGGGCGGGTCACTCTCCGCGGCTGTGCGCGCGGCCCCTCCCACCTCCCGGTCCCCGCGAGGCTCACGTCAAAGAAGGCCTTCTCGTCCACCGTCTTGGGGGCACCCATGGTGGGCGTCCCCGGCCCCACAGCCTCCACTTCTGCCAAGTCAATGACACCCTTGCACTCCGTGTCCACACGGTGGTCGTAGTAGCGCAGCTGGAGCAGACACGCCGAGTCAGACCGCGGCTGCGGCCCCGCCTCCCCGCCACCGACCGCTTACCTGGTGCTTGGTCTTGTCCAGCACGAACCAGCGGGCCTTCCAGGGCTTCATGAAGGCCCCCTTCTTATACAGGGTGCCCTCGTAGGACCTGCACTTGCACAGCCAGGACGGGCCGCCTCAGTGCCCGCCCGTGCCGTCTTCACCGACAGCACCGAGGCCCACCCTCCGGAAATGGCCCAAGGCTGCGGCCCTGGAGAAACCTGGCGCCCAGGCCTGGGGGCGGGGCCTCTCCAGGGGAGGAAGGGCGGCGCCCTAGGGCGGTCACGTGACGGACACCGCGGCCCGGCCGGCCCGGGCGTCGCAGAGAGGACGGACACCGGGCGCGCAGGTCCGTGAGGTGGCCGGGCGGCGCGGGCCCGGGGGCACACCTGGCGCTCACCGAACCGATGGGGAGCTCAGGCCCCGCCCTCAGCCTGCCACAGCCACCGGCTGGCGTCCCCGCCCCCCACCGAGGAGACTGCGGCCTCGCGCGGCGCCCGCCCCAGCCTGGGCTCGCCAGGCCCGCGGGCGTCGGGCGGCGGGCGGCGAGCCCCGTACCTGTTCTCGCTTTCGGCTGTCTGGAACTGGCTGTACAGGGTGCTGGTGCTGCGGCGGGCAGCCTGCCGGGCAGATGCGGTCGAGCCGCCGCTCTGGTCGCTGTCCAGACTCAGGCTCAGCGTGGAGCCCGCGGGCCCCTCCTGCAGGTACACGCCCAGCGAGCGGCGGTGGTGCGGCACGCTGGACACCAGCAGGGAGCTGGGCGCGCCCTGGGGCGGGAGAGGGGCTGCGTCAGCTGCCTCCTGGCAACGCCCCCCCCCCGCCCGCCCGCCCCACTCACGCGGCCATCGGGTCGCACTTCCAGGCGGTGCGCCGCCTTTACACGGTCCCAGGTGTCCTTCCAGCGCTCAGAGGGTCTGCCCAGCTCCGTCTCCAGCCGCTGCAGCTCCTAGGGAGAATCGGTGGACAGCGAGAGGCTCCTCAGAAGAAAATACCCCGCGGGGCGTGAGCAGCGGCCCGGGAGACTGAGGCAGGAGGCTGATGTGAGCTCAGGCCAGCCTGCACGGCAAAGCGAGACCCTGTCTCAACAGTAACAACAGACTCCAGAACGGAGCATGGGAAGACGAAAGGGAAGAAGATGTAGGAAAGAGACGCAGTGAGAAAAGGAATGAAATGCGTCACTAGAACACAGAAAGCAAGAGCGAGAGGAGGAAGAGGAAGGGGAGATGGAGAAATCTTCCAAACGGCCAGGGATTTAGCTCAGTGGCACCGCCGGCCACCTTGCAAGCACAAGGTCATGAGTTCCACCCAACAAGATAGGGTAAACAGGGCCGGAGGGTTAGCTCAGTGGTTCCGGCGCCTGCCTCGCAAGCGTAAGGACCTGAGTTCGATCCCCGGTTACCACATAGAATGCTGGGCGTGGTGGCTCACGCCTGTCATCCCAGCACTCGGGAGGCAGAGACGGGAGGATTGCTGAGTTCGCGGCGGCTTGCCTGGGCACCATAGTGAGCTCAGGGCCAGCCTGA
>PVIC010014848.1:0-36010 GCA_004025085.1 Thryonomys swinderianus
AAAAAAAAAAAAAAAAAAAAAAAAATTCCATTAGATTCTGGTGTTCCCATCTTAAAAAGCAAAAAATTTATTTGATTTGAAGAGAAACCAGAGTATGGTGTTGCCATTTTTTTTTTTTTTTTTGAGACAGGGTCTTGCTTTGCAGTTCAGGCTGGCCCTGAGCTCATTACGTAGCCCAGGCAAGCCTCGAACTCAGCAATTCTCCTGTCTCTGCCTCCCGAGTGCTGGGATTACAGGTGTGAACCACCATGCCTGGCTGGTGTTGCCATTTTAAAGACAAGGTTTTGCTGCAAATTGAAGCATAATAAATTTACAGAAAAATCCAGTTGGTCATTGTATGATTTGATTAAAGCTAAAAAATTAATATTCTTCTATAACCACTGAGTATAAGTAAAAAACATGTCTGCACACCTCTTGAAATCACCATCTCCAATTTCTTCCCCAGTAATGTTTAGTCTCCTGATTTCACTCATCATAGATTAGTTTTGCCTAATTTTGAGTATCTATAGTATTTTTTTTTTTTGAGGCAGGGTCTTTCTTTGTAGTTTAGGCTAACCCTGAACTATGTGGCCCAGGTTAGCCTCGAACTCACAGCAATCCTCCTGCCTCTGCATCCTGAGTGCTGGGATTATAGGTGTAAGCCCCTATGCACAGTAAGGTATCTATAAATGTACATGTTTTATGTACTTTTAAGTACCTAGCACATTAAACATAATGATCATTTGTTGATTTTAAAAGCTGTATGGTATTCAATGGTATGAACATGGCAATATTTTTTTTGAGGTGCTGGGGATTTAACTAGGCCCTCAAACATACTAGGCAAGTGTCCTGAGCTACACCTCCAGCCCAGATGTTCCGGTGTTGACTTACTCCCTTACCACCGGAAACAGGCATCTGGATTGTTTCCAGATCTGAGCTATCGTAACTAGCAGTGTGCGTGTGAATATTCCTGCATGTGACTTAGGGACATACTTGCAGATTTCACTACAGGGGGATTGCCAGGGATCCCCTCTTCCTAACACAGGGCTTTCCCTTCCAACCACGCCTTGCCCTTCCATCTCTTCCTCTTCCTCTATTAATTACCATTATTGGAAAGTCAGCATGTGTTTGGGGACTGGCTTCCAACCATTTCAGACCATAACAGGTTCTGTGAAGAGAAAGACTTGCTCATTTTGTTTGCAGTAAGAATCTCAGCGCCCAGATGGAAGAAATACTTTCACTGTACACATGGCCTCACTCATTCCATAAAACCTGTTCATAATTCTCCCTGAGAAACTTCATTGCAGGGGTGATCCGAAGCCCTACTGAAAAAGATCCTTGAAGTTCCAAGGCTCCCAGCTTGAGATTTAGAGAATATTGTGTCTTGAAGGAAAAATGGAATGCTTGCCTTCCCTCCTTAAATTGGACCAATAAAAAAAGCACTTTAAAAGAATGGAACTTTAAAAAAAAGTATAGTTAATACATAGTTTGATTGTTCTTTCTCTTTAAAAAGTTATGCTGAAATTACTGTTGGGAAATGTGACCTAAGAGGAGACACCCTCCTGAGCAATGGGCTGAGCCCCGCGCAGGCCGCACACGGGCTGTGCACATCAGCGGCTGCTGGGGCTTCCCGAGGCCATCCCGAGGCACAGTTCCAGCGCCAGGTCTGACTTTCTCTGCCCGTGGCCCGCCCCAGCAGATTGCCTGCCCTTTGCTATTGGTACTGAGGTTGTAATAACAGTTTCAATAAATGTAGGGTTCCCAGAAATGTCTGACCTACTTTTCTGTGTATTTGTGGATTTATCTTTTTTAAGCTTATCTGGACAAATACAATTTTCTTAGAAGAATTTAAAACAAAAGTTTCAGTACTGAAACTTGTATTTCAGTATTGAAAATTGTAGTTTAAATTTTTTTCAAAAAGCCTTTGAGAGTTCCTTTAAAAGTGACATTAAACTCAGCTTGGATGTTGACTTCATCATACCCTGAAAGACAGATACTTGGAGGCCTTAAAATGAAAAAGACAACGAAAAGTTCAGTTCTCAAGGTTAAAAGTCTCACCACACCTAACTGGTGAATTACTGTGCTGCTAACTTGAAAGCAAGAAAAGAGAATTAAAGAAAGAAACAAACAAAAAGTGAAATAGTGTGGGGAGCCGCTTACAGATGTTAAACAGACCCTATCTGAAGTACACAGGCCAAGAGCTCCACTCCACTCCTTAGAATCCCAAGAGCCTACAAGCAAATCCGCTCCTCTCTGGTCTTTGGACAGCACAGTTAAACTTCTCCGCCTCTGAGGCCAGACACTGCCAGCTCTCTGATACTTCAATAAGGACCCCAGATCATCCACTTGGAGAAAGTAGAGGCGGAAGCTTCAGGGCAGGAGGGACCAGTTCTGGCTCTGGGGCCTGTGGTGAAGCGGCTGTCTCTGAGCCAGACACTCCCTTCACGGCTGGAGAGAGGAGGAGGAAGAGAGCAGGATCCCACACTCCCTGCAGTGCGGGGCCCAAAGATCTCACCTCCTAAGGGCTCCCCGCCTCCCAGCAGCACCGCACGGGGACTGAGCCTCCACCACATGGAGTGGATGCTTATGCTCCGTGCTCAGGTAGAATCAAAGCCATCAAGAACATAAAGTAAAGTGGGCATGGTGACATTTATTTGTAATCCTGGCACTCTGGGAGGCTGAGGTAGGAGGATCTCAAGTGCAAGCCTACCTGAGCAACTTAGCTACTTAGGGAGACCTTGTTCCTAATACAGGATGGGGACATGGCTCAGTGCGATGGCCCTGGGTTCAATCCCCAGGCCATAATAAGGAGTATAAAAGACAAATCACTCTGTCTCATCACATTCAAAATTTAAAATTCCCTTTTTTTAAAAACTAAGGTGTGTTATGTGCAGGTACCAACTTTCCACAAGGAAGGTAGTAAACATTCTACATCATGCACAGGTACTAAAATTTTAAGATGACACCAAAAAATTCTTTTTCTTTAGCTGTTAACAACTCCATCACAGCTTGACCTTTCTTCCTCTCTCTCTCTCTCTCTCTCTCTCTCTCTCTTTCTTTCTTTCTGACAGGGTCTCACTTTGTAGTTCAGGCTGACCCTGAGCTCACTATGTAGCCCAGGCAAGCCTCGAATTCAGCAATCCTCCTGTCTCTGCCTCCCGAGTGCTGGGATTGCAGGCGTGAGCCACCACGCCCAGCATTGTGGTATGTGGTATGGATGGCTGGTGGGCGTGAGTCTCCATGCCCAGCATTGTATGTGGTTACCGGGGATCGAACTCAGGACCTTGCGCTTACGAGGCAGGCGCCAGAACCACTGAGCTAACCCTCCGGCTGACCTTTATTTTTTTTATAATGGAGATCAAATCCAGAGCATCCATGTCCTAGGCAAGCATTCTGTCTGTGTGATATTTGTTATAAAGTCGGCAAACTAAAAGCTGCAGGACACCTTTCCTCCCTGAGGGCTTCTTCCCTCCCGTTTGCACACTCAGGCCGGGCGGGAATGCTACTCCGTCAGGACGCATTTGTTGAAAGAGGCCGTTCTGTGGCCCCCAAGTTCACGAGACTCTAGAAGCCAAGGGAGACATAAACAGATCCCGGAGGGAGTACGCGCTGGCACAGGGGTTTGGAAGCACACCGAACTTAGAACAGAAGGAGGGTTGGGCAGCGCTAAGACTGGTGACGCTGGGATGCCATGGCACGACTCCCGGAAGCTGTCTCCCAAGAGCGGGACTCTGCTCCTCCCCCTGGATCCGGCTGGCCTAGTGCTGGTTCTGGTACCGAGAGTGGGGAGCTCCGTGCGACTCGGGCCTCTCGGGGCCGTGGGCCTTCACACTGCTTCCTGAGCCTGCCGGGGGCTCACTTGGCGGATGATGCCAAGGACATGAGCTGGCTTCCCTGTTGCCCAGCTGCCACCCAGACAATGCCGGGGTGGCCATGCCCAGGGGAGACCGGAAGAGCTACGCAGCTTCTCGGGGCTCAAAATTGTGAGCTACATGAATAATCTGCCCACTGAGTTTTGGGTGGCTTGCTGCGCAGCAAAAGCCAAAATATCCACACCTTCACAGCTACGAGGCACCTCAGCCCGCTGCTTCCCAAGAAAGAAAGTTATGTGGATAAACTCGTTTAGAAACAGTCAAGTTGCCAGCCGTGTTGGCGTATGCCTGGGTGCTCTGGGAGGCTGAGGCAGGAGGACAACTTTAAGCCCTACCTGGGCAACTTAGTGAGGCCCTGTCTCAAAGTAAAAAGTAAAGGCTTGGGGACACAGCTTGGTGTGAGTGCCCTGGGCTTAATCTGCAGCACAAAACAAAGGAAGAAAAATAAAACAGTCCCGCCAACCTCTGCTTGTCAGTTCCTCTCTCACCAGGTCTCCAGGACACCTGTGTGTGCTCGGCAGGCCCAGCGTGCGCAGGCCCCGGCCGGAGGCAGGATCAGTCTCCCTGCAGCTGGACCGCGCTGCCCCACTGCTGTGCTCGGGTCCCAGCTCCACTCTCCTGGGACCACTTCTCCCTCGGGGGGCAGCTCTGGCGAGAGGCTCTACACTTTTCAGGTCAGCGCTGCCGCTGCTAGCCTGGCTGCCCACTGGCCTGGCGCAGGGAGGCACACTGCACACCCCACCCCCTGCCCCGGCCCCTGCATTTCCTTCTCTTGGCCCCCATCTTTCCAGCTCTGGCCCCCTTGCTCCACGGCCTCAGGTGTCCTTCCTCTCTTTGAAAAGCAGAACCTGATGCCCACCCCAGGAAGGAGCGACAGACCTGGCTCCCTTTGAACTGACGGGAGGTGACAGAAGTCGTGCTGTGTGACTTCGGAGGCCAAGGTCGCTCCGCTCAGCTGTGTCCTAGGCCACTCCTGTGGGGGGAAGGCCGCTGCCACATCGTGAGGACACCTGAGAAGCCCACGGAGGGCTGTACTGGGAAGGACCGAGGCCTGGCCCACTGCCACCAAGCACACCTGGCCAGCCCTGAGTGAGCCGCCGGGGGTGGGGTGGGGGGAGTGGATCTTTTACCCCAGGCAAGCCCGCAGGGGACGGAGCCTCGGTCAACAGCATGCCTGAACTCTTTAGAGAACCTAATCCCGCCCAGCCTGTTCCAAATTCTCGGCCCTCAGAAGCTGTGCGGGTACTCAGAGCTTATCGTGTTAAGCCGCTAAATTTTAGGGTAGCTTGTTACACAGCAGTGGGTAATAGCGCATCACATAAGGAAACAACATCTTCACGTGACTTCACACTAATCACACCACTGCGCCCATTTTCGTTCTGATCATCATCACCGTGACAAATGACCCCGGGCGGGGCCCTCTTTATCATGACACCGGCTCAGTGGCCAGTCATGAGCCCTTCCCTTTTGTGGCATGTTCTCTCTATTGCTGCCTTTTTTGATCATATCAGTTGGATAACTAAGAATTCCTTGCAGTTCTACAAGTTATTCATGTGGTATCCATCTCCTTGGTAGACAACAGCCACAAAACCACCCCTGCATGGCATTTTCGGATATATCCCTCCTTGTTCCGAGTCTCCGACAACAGATAATTCCCTACATACTAACAGGGTGCTGACAACTCAATTAAATTCTGGCTCTATCTGCCTGGAGTGTGAGTTTCCACCAATAAAGGTCCCACAAGAGCGCCCCCTTCCGGTGTTCAGGGCCCAGGCTACCCACGCTTCTGACCAACAAGCCAGGATGTTGGAGTTCCCACAACTTCTTCCTCAGGTTTGATAGTTTGCTATATTGACTCAGAGAACTCAGAAAGATATATTTAACTAACTATTACAAAAGGTAGTCAGTGGGAGAAGCTATAGGGGAGAGGTGCTTAGGGCAAACATTTGCTGGGGAGGGTGGCGAGGAGCTGCCAATCAACCAACACCTAAGTGGGTCAGCCTCTGGCTGGGAAATTCTAAATCTCACTGCTTAGGTGGTGGTTTTTAAAATTTCTTTTAAATTTTTTGACCTTAACTAGGTGGCACTGAAAGTTCCAACACTCCAATCATTTGGTCTTTCTAGTAAGACTACAGAGGTCTCATTAACATAAACTTCAATAACATAAATTCCGATAGGACTGAAGTGGGGAGTTGTTATGATTAACAAAAGATACTCTTATCCCTCAGGAAATTCCGAATGTTTCAGAATCTTTGTGTGTGGAAGCAGGCACAAGGATACATGTCTACATACTACACCCTTAAAATACTACCCCTTAAAAATGTCAGTCCTTCTACACAAAACATCTTTCTCATGTAAGAAGGCCAAACCTTTCCCCACAAACCTAAGTAATCATATGCGAGACTGTAAATCCTGCACCTGAGAGGCTGCTAGGGAGCTGTAAGTTCCAGGCCAGCCTGGAAAACAGAGTGGGATCCTGGGGAAAAGAAAAAAAACAAAACCAAAAAAACCAGGCTTAGCTGAAGAACAAGTTCTTGCCCTCTTGCCCTCTTGCCCCCATCTCCGACTGTACCTACAGGCCGTCGTGACCGACTGCAAGAGGCCAAAAATGCAGGAGGCCGAACACTTTTGCTTGAGATAAGATCTCCCTATGTAGTCCAAGCTTGACTTGAACCCATGACTCCTCTCCTGCCTCAGTCTCCAGACATCTCATAACAAGAAGCAACACTTTTTTTTTTTTTTTTTTTGCGGTACCAGGGATCAAACTCAGGCCCTTGTGTGTCCAAGGTTGGCACTCTACCACTTGAGCTAAATCCCCAGCCCAAGGAAGCACTTTTTTTTTTTTTTTTTTTTGAGACAGGGTGTTGCTTTTTAGCTCAGGCTGATCCTCAGCTCACTATGTGGCCCAGGCAAGCCTGGAACTCAGCAATCCTTCTGCCTCTGCCTCCCGAGTGCTGGGATGACAGGCGTGAGGCACCACGCCCGGCAAGAAGCACCATTTTAATAGGAGAGTCATCTGCATCCTTCTGAGAGTTAAGTAGCGTAAGTGTAGTTTGAGATTTCAGGCATGACATACTGAGCGTGACACATTGCTGAAGCCCTTTCTGTGTGAAGAAGTCTGGAGTCAGAGAAGAGTTTGGTGTGGGCAAAGCACTCCCCTGTGTCTCTTGGACAGGGCAAAACAGGTGTGGCCCCTAGCCACTGACATCCACCGGAAAGCCACATCCGACAACGTAATGCCTGAGTAATCAGAAGTGATTTGATTTTCATCTCATGCATCACCATTATCAATGATTTCATTCACTAGATCAAGATACTTTCTTTACAGCAACGAACAGCAAAAGCCAAGTGGCTGCAGCAGGCCCCTCCCTGAAACAGAAGGCACCCTGGAGGGGTGAGTGGGCCTGGCAAACAGCCTTAGAAATGACTGGGACTTCCAGCATCACTGGGTCCCCCTCCTGCCTCGAGACACCTCCCAAAGTGCTCGTTCCCCCAAATGTCACTGCTCTACCCCAGGCAGATGGCATGTTTGTTCTCAGTGGGCTGATCACACAGAACTGGGGGGGTGGCCCCTGGGCAACAGGACCCATAATGTACCAAAAAACAAACATAATAATTTTCTGAGCCATGTATGATGCACGTGGATCCTCAGACCTGCTCAACTAAGTATCTATAAATCCCTTAGACGGACTGTGTGTGGGTGGGGGTATGCTGAGATATAATTCATGTGATTCCATGGTATGTAGCATAATGCTGTGCAATCACTACAATTTTAGACTATTTTCAGCACCCTCCAAAAAAATACCTGTACCCTCTGTGATTCACTTCCCACTCCACCAGGTCCCTCTTCCTGTAGGCAGCAGTCACAGGGCCCCTTCTCTACAGAGCTGCCCATTCTGGATGCCGCATGTGAATGGAATCATAGTGATATGTGATTGTCTTCATCTGTCTTTCTTGCTGTAACAAAGGGTAATTTCCAAATAACAGAGGTTTATTTAGTGCATGGCTTTCGGTCTGGAGACTCCGACGCCAAGGGGCTACACCCAGCGAGATGACCTGTTGCTGGTGGGATGCCATGCCGAGTACTGAGGGGCACCAAGTGGCACAAGGTGAGAAGTGTGCATGGAAGATAGAGCCAAGCGGGTGTTTATAACAGGTCTGCGCTGAGAAAGCCCTGTACTCAGGATCGGTTCCCCAGCCACACTGCATTTTCTCAGGACCTGGGCAGCTCTTCTGGGTTTCACCTGCCTCTTCCTTCCAATGCCTCATAATGGGGATTAAATTTCAACATGGATTTTCAGACTCCTTCAAGCCACAGAAACAGTCTTTTGTGATTGGCTTCTTTCCCTTAGCCTAAGGTTTTCTGTTTTGCAGTAATGAGGACTGAACCCG
This sequence comes from Thryonomys swinderianus, assembly GCA_004025085.1. Lineage (NCBI taxonomy): Eukaryota > Metazoa > Chordata > Mammalia > Rodentia > Thryonomyidae > Thryonomys > Thryonomys swinderianus. The sequence goes on from PVIC010014848.1 coordinate 8,244, forward strand.
GGGCCTTTGTACTGAGCTACATCTTCAATATTTTATTTATTTATTTATTTATATTTTTTGAGACAGGGTCTCACTTTGTAGTTCAGGCTGGCCCTGAGCTCCCTATGTGGCCTAGGCAAGCCTGGAACTCAGCAATTCTCCTGCCTCTGCCTCCTGAGTGCTGAGATGACAGGCATGAGCCACCACACCCAGCTGGGCTCAAATTTGTGATCCTCCTGTCTCAGCTTTCTAGAGTGCTGGGGTTATAGGCATGTAAAACCACAACCAGCATTCTAAATTTCTGAGACATCTCCCCTGCTGTAACATGTATCAGTACTTTGTTTCTTTTTGTTGCCAAATATTATTTCCTTGTGGGGATGGGGATTGTGCTTATTTATTCATCAGCTAAGGGGCCTGTGGGCTGTTTCCACCTTGTCATAATGAAGGATGCTGCTCTAGGAACACCTGCGCATCAGCTTCTGAGTGACACATGGAACAGGCAATATTTGGGGGGCCTGAGTCCTTTGGCTGTGGGTACAAATATTCTTCTGGCATGAAAGTCAAAAAGATTCATAGCAATACAAATTACAAAACAAATAAATAAGCAAAAAAATTACAGTCCTTAACTAAAACCGGGGATGGTGACACATGCTTATACTCCCAGCTCCCTGGAAGGTGGAACAGGAGGAGCACCTGGACTCAAATTCAAGGCCAGACTGAACAACACAGCAAGACCCTGCATAAAAAATAGTAAGTTTGGCCAGGGATTTAGCTCAGTGGTTCCAGCGTTTGCCTGGCAAGCACAAAGTCCCAACTTCAATCCCTGGCACCACATACCACAGTGCCAGGCGTGGTGGCTCACGCCTTTAATCCCAGCACTTAGGAGGCAGAAGCAGGAGGATTGCTGAGTTCAAGGCTTGTCTGAGCTACATAGTGGCTCAGGGTCAGCCTGAACTACAAAGCGGACCTTGTCTCAAAAAACTAAAAACAAAACAAAACAAAAATGCCAGTAAAAACAATCAGCGAAGTGCCCTCACTGGCCTTTGAGGTCCTGCCTCTTCAAACAGGCCTGCTGGGCAGAGGGATCTGGGGCTCAGGGCCTGGAACGCGCCTGCTCCTGCAGCTCGCACAGGCCTGCTCTCCAGCCTGCTGCTGCTCTTCTGCAGACTGGAGCTGAGTACAGGAAGTCCTCCCACGGGTGCCCCTTCTGATGCCTGAGGAGATAGTGCCTGCACAGTGCGGGTCTCGATGTCTGGCTCAGGAACTCCTGGGCCTGACTCCTTCAGGATCGACCCATGGCTGACCTCCTCTGAGCCCCAAAATGTCCTGGGTATTTCCATGTCTGGACTTCTCCTTCTCTTAGGAGGCAGGAGAGGAAACTGGGAGACCAGCAAGCAGGGACAGCTTGTGGCCAAGTGGAGGACCCAGTGAGTGCTCCCCGGGGGTCAGTCCTGAAGCCCCTAGATACCTTCTTGGCTGTACCAGTCGGGCAGAAGAATAGGACCTTGGCCTAGAGGAAGAGGGTGAGGAGGGGGATCAGCGCCGACTTCCTCCTAGAAGCCACTGGGCAGGAAGTGAGGGCGGAGGCATGATCGGACTGACAGGAAGCCAGGGAACAAAGGAGTCACACCTGACAGCACTCAGGGAGGGTGAGGTCCTCGGTGGAGGGGGTGGAAGAGCAGGTGTCTTAAGGGAGGGGTGAGGGGGAAAGGGAAGACAGAGAAGCCCTGACCGCCAGGCAGGTGTCACAGCTTCTGAGGGATGGAGAGAGAGAGGGACGGTGGCCGTGATGGACACCCACCGGAGCCCTCCACCTTAGCTCAGGGCCTGGGGAGCCAGCGGGAAGACCAACAGGGACTCTTTCAATGTGGAGGAGGGATGAGGGACACAAGTGGACCAACAGACAGCTCTTAGCAAAGCACAGCAGCAGTGATGTGTGGTGGTATACACCTGGACTCCCTGGACTGCAGAGGCTGAGGCAGGAGGACTGCAGTGAGTTCACAGCCTGAACTACATAGTGAGACCTTGTCTTAGGAAACAGAAGAAGGGGATTTGGCTCAATGGTTCCAGCATCTGCCTGGCAAGCACAAGGTCCTGAATTTGATCCCTGGTACAAAAACCCCAAAAAAAGCCAAAACCAAAACAAAACAAAAAACACCCCAAGAAGAAGGAAGGATAGTAGTGCCAGACATGGTGGATGGCACATACCTGTCATCTCAGTTATTTGGGAGGCTGAGGTAGGAGGACCACAGATTCAAGACCACTCTGAGCAATTTAGAGACTCTTAAAACAAAACTTTAAAAGAGTTGAGAGGTTGAGTGTGGTGGCTCACGCCTGTAATCCCAGCACAGGGAGGCTGAGGCAGGAGGATCACTGAGTTTGAGGCCACCCTGGGCTATATAGTGAGACTGTCTCAAAAAACCAGAACCAGCCCAGGGCTGTAGCTCAGCAGCACAGTGACTGCCCGGCAAGTGCAAGGCCCTGAGTCTGGTTCCCAGAACCAAAAGCAAACAACAACAACAACCACAAAACAAATAGGGTAGGGGATTTAGCTCACTGGTTCCGGCGTCTGCCCTGTAAGGGGAGGACTTGAGTTTGATTCACGATAAACACATACCACAATACCAGGCATGGTGACTTAGGCCTATAATCCCAGCACTCGGGAGGCAGAGGGATTGCTGAGTTCGAGGCTTGCCTGGGCTACATGGTGAGCTCAGTGCCAGCCTGAACTACAAAGCGAGACCCTGTCTCAAAAACAACAACAGCAACAACAAAAGACCTACCAAGGCCTTTTCTCAAAACAAAAAAGGTATAGAGATACAGCTCAGGGCAGAAGTTCTGGGTTAAATCCTCATTATAGGTAGAAGAAAAAGAAAAAGAAAATCAGGAGGAGGAGAAGGTAAAGCAAGAGCAGGGAAAGAGGAATAAAACTGTAAGAAACAGAAAATATTTCAACACAAACTCATTTTTAAAAGCAAAAGAAAATATAAAAGGGTGCAGTCATGCGCAGTTTTTACATTCTCTTTCTCTAGCCATTAACATATTTCCCCCTCCTCTCGACAGTCAAATTTTTTTTTTTTTTGAGACAGGGTCTCGCTTTGTAGTTCAGGCTGAGCTCACTATGTAGCCCAGGCAAGCCTGGACTCAGAAATCCTCTTTTCTCTGCCTCCCAAGTGCTGGGATTACAGGCGTGTGCCACCACGCCCAGCACTGTGGTATGTGGTGCTGATTGCTGGTGGGCGTGAGTCTCCACACCCAGCATTGTATGTGGTTACTGGGATCGAACTCAGGACCTTGCGCTTGCAAGGCAGGCGCCGGAACCACTGAGCTAAATCTCTGGCCCCCAACAGTCAAATTTCTTCAAAAGAAATTTCTATTTCTATCTCATTTCTATCTATTTTCATCTCCGTATGTCCACATGTTCCTGTTGCTGCCTTGCCTTCCTCAAGGGAATACGGCGCGGCTGAGCGCTAAGGTCCGCGAGCTCCCTGTGCTGAAGTCTCCCTCCCTCCCTCCCCCCAAGCTCACGCTTCCACTTTCCTCCTTCAGGCGTTGGTCTTTCCCTCCCTCTGCCGTCCATCCCACTCTGAAGGACCAGCCTAGGTCCTCCCCTCTTCCCTCTGTGTCCTCTTTCCCCAAGGGACCCGCTCACCCTGTGCCGTCCCCGACCACCCTCGCACAGTTTCCCGTGTATATTCCCAGCCCAGGTCCTGCCCGGAATCTTCCTGTCTGGAGATCTAATTTTCCACCTCCAGTGTCTTAGCTCCTTTCAAAACCCTCTGTTGTGGCTTAAATATTTGTTTCCCCTAAAGATGCATCAGTTGAAATCCTAAGGCCGCAAGTGACGGTGTGAGGGGGTGCAGGGCTGGGAAGTGACCGGGTCAGGCAGGGGGAAGCTTGCGATGGTGCTCATGCCCCCACAGAAGAGCTTCCTTGGCTGCACACAGGACAGGGAAGGTGCCATCCTGGACAAAGTGGGCCCTCCCTAGACAGTGACTTGGCCGGCACTCTGATCCTGGACTTTCTGGCCAACAAACCTTTGTAAGTGACCTAGTTCGTGACATTTAGTTATAGCAGTCTGGGCGGACAAAGGTGGCCTCTCAAAGTCAGTGCTGCCCACGTGCAGACCCAGGACCCTGTGTCCTGCCCTACATCCATCCTCTCCTGGTGTTTCTTTTTCAGGAAATGGTAACATTTGCCCAGCTGGCAGCCTGGAACCTGAGTCGTCTGGCCCATGTCCTTCTTTCTAAACCTTCATGGTCCAACCCCATGTCATGTAACTCAGAGTCGCTGTCATCTCTGTCTTAGCCACCACCATGCCAGTCTCCTGGGAGGCTGTGGCCTCTCTCCTTGAATGCACCGTCCTGCACCCAACCTGTTCCGCACCCTGGGGCCAGAGGGGCTTGTCCTGTGCCAATTGTATCATGTCACTCTCCTTTTTTTTTTTTTTTTTTTTTGAGACAGAGTCTTGCTTTGTAGTTCAGGCTGGCCCTGAGCTCACTATGGAGCCCAGGCAAGCCGCCGCGAACTCAGCAATCCTCTTGTCTCTGCCTCCCGAGTGCTGGGATGACAGGCGTGAGCCACCACGTCTGGCATTGTGGTATGCGGCATTGATTGCTGGTGGGCGTGAGTCTCCACGCCCAGCATTATATGTGGTTTCCGGGGATCGAACTCAGGACCTTGTGCTTGCGAGGCAGGCGCCGGAACCACTGAGCTAACCCTCCGGCCCTCACGTCACTCTCCTTTTTCAATGGCTCTCAGTGTAAAAGCAAAACTTGAATATGGTCCAGAATATGGTCCATCCCGGTCAGATCTCTACTTACTTTCACGTGTGACATTTTCCCTTCCAATCCCAGGGCCCTTGTAGGTGCTGTTCCTTCTCCCGGCACACAATTGCATTCCCTCCTCCCCCTGCCCACTGTCATGTCCCTGTCCAGTACCCTCTGACAGGGAAGGCTTTTCTTATGTGACAAGGTTGAATCTCCCAATTATCACTCTCCTATCTGCTCTTAGCACTCATCACAGCTACAGTGTTACTACTTAATTTGGGTGATCAAATAGTTTAGGGTACACTGAAAGTTCTATGAGGGCAAGAACCACGTGTAGTTCCGTCCATCACTGTATCCTCAGTGCATGCCACAAACCTTGGACATACAGCAGCCACAGTTTGGACATCTGTTGGAATGTCTGGGAAGTGAGACAAGCACACTCGGAAGACCATCTGGGTAATGGCAGATGTGCCAAGGAGACTTAGCTGCCAAGGTGGGCATGCTCTGTAATTACTGAGCTTGGCATAGATGAAAGAAAAGCAGATTCTTTCAGAGGAAATTCACCTCTTTTTCTAACTGGGTTTTCCGTATAATAAAAAGGAAGCTCTCCTCATACGCAGTATCCTACGGGGCCTTGATGCTTCCTAGGAGAAGGCCCTTCACTGACCAATGCTGGCAGCCAACAAAAACAAGGCAGTCAGGGCACCCATGCTGGCCACCGAATCCCCAAGAGCCGCTGAATCCACGCCAAAGCCCTCATATCCCAAACAGTGATGCAGGAGCCCATGGACAGCTCTTCTGATTCTCTCTCAGCCCCTGCAAACCCGGTGCTTGAGGCCTGGCTCTCGGCTTTGCCGGGGGATGCATACCTTGGTCCACCCTGGAAACTGGATGAAGGTGTCTTGGGGCAGGTGTGGGATCCCCTTGGGAATGGAGAAGCTGCCCACGTAGAAGGCTGGAGGCATGTAGTCAGACGAGCCACAAGCACAGCACTCCTCACGGCGGTCAGCTTCGGGGCCACCCCAGCTCCCTAGGCGGCTGCGCACAGTCTCCTCCGTGTCCAGCGGGAAGATTGTCCAGTTGGTGAGGATCTGAGAGCCAAGGGTTACGTTAGAAACCAAGCCCTGCAGAGAAGAACAGAGCGATGTGAGCCGGTCTGGGCAGGAGAAAGGCTTTGAGTGTCTGTGTTCAGCACGAGGGAGCCGGCAGCCACCAGCCACCAGCAGCAGGCAAGACTCAGGCCCTGTCCACTTCCGGGGACAAAGCTCGGGCGCGATGTGCCATCCCAGTGGGAAGAGCTGCATTTCCAGACCAGAGCGGCTGTCTCAGAGGCTGGGCCGTCGGCACACAGGGGCCACCACAGCTTCTGCTTCTCCATGAAGGGGACTCCCCAGCTCAGGTGCTAGGGCCCCATCCTCCCGCCCTTCAGTATCCCAGGAACCAAAGATGGAGTCTGAGGAAGAGGAGAATGAACATGGGAAAACATGAGAAAACATGCCCTCCACTGTAGATGCAGGAGTGGGACTCCGCCCCCACACAGCGCCAAGAGCGCATTGTTATGGGAAATTGAGAAAGCGAACAAGAAGGTAGGGAAATCAGATAAAATGTAATAAAAACGATTTACTTCTAGAAGGACTGAACTCCTCCAAATCATGTTTGGAAATTCGGCCCCGAGCTAAACTCTGCCTCCATTTTTATAGGGACTTCACAATCTGTAACCTCATTCTCAGGTGCTCTGTTTGATTTAAACAAGCATTTTAGTGTCTGCAAAAGTTACAAGGGAAATAAATCCACCTGGGCAGGATGTTTCCTCTCCCGAGGGCAGAGGTGTTATTTTATAGAGAACAAGCAGTAAACACAAATTGCAGCCTCACAGGACAAGCTGAACAAATATTCAGGTCTTTTACATATCAATCCACTGGATTCTCGGAGAGCTGGGGTGTCCTGTCTTATCTGTCTCTCTGCTACACTGACCCTGAGCACCTCTGAGGACCCCACTCACCTGCTGTGAGGACCGAAGCAGGAGTCTGGAAAGGATGACAGTGGTGGTAAACCTCAGAAAGGGGCCTGGACTTCGCTGTATTTGTCCCTTGGGGGGGGACGACAGTGTCCCTGGCCTCAGGCTGTCACACAGATGCCGATGTTCACGGCCCAGCTCACTTCTCATTCCGGGCTTTTTGTATAGGGACCGTCCCCATTCTTAGTGGGACTCCAGATTCACCTCCCAACACCTAGGACGAAGTCTCCTTTGCCCATTTTGTAATAAAACATGAAGCAGGTAGATGTGTGCCAGGCTTTTCTGGGAGGTACTGCAAACCCTGAGGCTATATGCCAGTCTTGGTCATCCTACAGTCAGTGTGGCTGTGTGAGCTGGCTAGGAAGCGAGGGGTCACAGCCTGAGCACTGGGGACTGAGACTGTTGTGCACAGTGTACCCAAAATGTGTACCTTGCTGGCCTCAGAACTGCCCAAAGGGGTGAGGAAGTAGCCCTGCCCACCCTGGCCTAGACTGGGTCCCATCGCACCTCCCTGGAAGAGGCTTCTTCCTCTCGCAGGCCATGAGCTGCCAGCTGAGTGGTTCGCTTCTGACATCTCTGTACCCCCCCAAAGCATTTTGCGGGGTCAGCATGTGAACTTAAAGGCCTACTGAGCAATGCTCTTTGGATCTCTGCCAGAAAAACACACCTGGACCACCAGCTGGGCACAGAAGGAGCAGCAGAGGCGAGAGGTAGTGCAGAAAGGAAAGGCTTCCCATGATGCCCACACACCAGAGCCTGTCCAGAGGTGGGCGGCTGAGCGGGGAAGGGAGTGGCTCCGGGGAGCGCGGTGGGGCTTCAAAGCAGAGGAAGAGCTCGGCGGAGCGGCTTCCTCCTTCCGTTTTTCGTGACAGGATAACCGAACTCAAACCCCAGGGACTGCTCTGGGTACAAAGCTCAATTTTGTCATCACCTGCAGAGGGAAAAGAGCTCTTCCTAAAAAACCCGCCTTCTGGGCTATAAGATGAATCAGGACGGTTCACTCGTCTTGTCTAGAGGTGTGTGTGTGTGTTCTTAAAAAGTGCTTCAGTGCGGCTGGAGATTTAGCTCAGTGGTTCCGGAGCCTGCCTTGCAAGTGCAAGGTCCCTGGTTCGATCACTAACCATATACAACAATACTGGGCATGGTGACTCACGGCAATCAGTACCACACACCACAGTGCTGAGTGTGGAGGCTCAAACTTGTAATCCCAGCACTTGGGAGGCAGAGGCAGGAGGATTGCTGAGTTCAAGGCTTGCCTGGGCTACATAATGAGCTCAGGGCCAGCCTGAACTACAAAGTGAGACCCTGTCTCAAAAAAAAAAAAGTGCTTTTGTGATGCAATTCAGCTCGACTAATGACCGTGTCATAGTGTACACCCAGACAAAATGTCCAGTCAACTACAGAAAGTTTAATACACATTTTTTAAATTTCATGCATGTGTGAGTTTTTAAATGGATGTACATAAACTCCCTCCAACTGCTTACACGGCCCTGTCTCGAGCTTGGTGTCTCAGACCTACCCATGTGGCCCCCTTACCTTGAAATCATTAATATCTGTGCCGTAGTTCACACGCCCCATGTTCTCCACCAGCAGGTCCAGAACAGCTCCAGCCTTGCCTCGTATGCTCAGGGAGAGCCGACGGTTTCGCTCCAGGACTCCCTGGGGCACCTGGGGGTTCAAGGCCACATCAAGAAGAGGCAGCACTCAGACCCGGTGTCACAGTCCTGCCTGGAAGAACCAGCTGCCTGGAGGAGGCTTGGATAGCTAAGTGCACATCACAGCCGGGAGGCCAACCTCCCCCATCAGCTGCTCGCTAAACAGGAGACTCGCCAGACTCAGGCAGGCTGATTTCCACTGCTCTGGGAGGTTTACTGTTCACCTACTGCTTGAAGAAAGAGCATGGAGACAAATTCCTGGAGAGGATTTCAGTTATAGGAGCTGCTTTATGTTTTCACAGGACAGAAGTCAGTCACACATAGCTTCTGAACAACATGGATAGAGGAGACAAATCAGGTAACGAGATAAAATCAGAGTTAGGTGGAGGGTGCTCACCTCAAAGGAGCTGATAGGATGCATTAACCACGAAAATTATGTAACGGGAGGAAAATAACAGGTATCTTACCAACAACAAATTTTTAACTTTTTAAAAGGTTGTTAGATTTTTTTTTAAACTGGCAGGGCACTGATCACAACTCACCAAGAGAATGCCTAATCTACAGGCCATGAAGCAATAGCATAAAAACAGTGTCAGGTCTTAGAAGTTCTTCCCACTGAAAGTAAAGCTGATTACAAAATAATGACAATATTTAAAATTTTTCCTGAACAAAATTTCTTGGTTATGTAAATCTTTTCACGTGTCCTTTCCTATGACTGTCTCCATGACAGGAATGGACGTCTTACACTGTATCTGCCTTTCGTGAGAGACCAAGTTCCTGATATCTGTTAGTTCTGTCATGCACGATCCTTCAGAATATAGTTTCTCCTCAGGATAAGGCAGCAAGATCAATGAACTCTGTGTAGTGGCAAGTACAAAACTGAACCAGAAACACAAGCTGTCCTGCAGGAAGTACATGCCGTGGCCAGGCAGAGCAGGACGGTACAGGGCTGGGACATGCAGGTCTTGGAGTAGGATCCTCAGGGTTATGATGGGCCTGGGCAGTATTCTAGGCAGATGAAGCCTGGGACAGGCCACATCCGTGACCAACGGCTGAGTTAGAGGAAACCAAGAGAGGAGAGCCTGGGGCCAAAGAAGTGACCACGGGCCTTAAGTGCCACCATACTAGATTCTACGTTCCTGTCAGGGCAGAAAAACACCAACTCAGACCCTTACCCCGTCTACGGAGATATAGGCCCGATCGTGGATTCCATTGATGGGTCGCGAAGACAGTTGTGTTGAATTGCTGCAATCTACAGGAAGCGTTGTTCGGTACAGCACAAACCCGAAATACTAGTTAGAAAAGGATTTAAGAAAAAGATATCATTCTTGCTGTCCATTTAAGGAGAACTTAGTTTCCCTTGATTTGTATAAAAGGAATATTTTAAAAACCATAAGGAAAAATAATCTCCCCTGACTTCCAGCAAAGCTCAATCTATAAGGAAACCAGTGTAGGCCTTTAGATGCTGACCGTAAACAGCAAGCAGCCCTGAAGAGCATCTTACCAAGCATTTCTTGCCCACTGGCATGTTAAGTCATTTGCTGAGTGACTCGGGATTGTATTATGTATAACAAAAGGTACTGAGGTTAGTTCAGAAAACAAAATCAAGGAAGAGCAAGAAAGAAACAAAATAGACAAACACCAACAAAACCATGAAATGATATTCTGCTCAGGTAAACACTCCAGGTTCTTGGGATAAATCTGTTCTAACATAAAACAAGGATCAATCTGAAACTATTTAAAGTGGTGCAAACAGACAAAAAGAGAGGTGAGAGACGAGACTGTAACTTTTGCTAAATCTGAAGTTATTTTTAGCTACTGACATCCCTGATCCTGAAAGAATGTGTAAACCAGCCTCAGCAACCACAGAATTAGTGACTTAAGTTTGCTGATTTTTCTCTTGCTGCGGCTACAAGCAACGGTGAGCTGAGACGAAAATTCTCCAAATGGAAATTTAGCATGCCACAGAGAAAAAGGTCCCTACTTCTAGAACCTGAATGGAAGGTGACTGGAGGAACTGAGGACATGTCGCTCTACTCCCTGGGCTGCAGGAACGGACTGTGCACAGAAAATGCCACAGCATGCCCAAATCTTGCAAGCACAAGGGCACCTGCTCCCCAGGCCCCAAATCTTCTTTGTTTACTGAAAGAACCCAAAGTGGTGAATGCTCACACTGAGGCTGCGGAAAGCTTTGCAAAGAGCTTCCAGAAGGGAAGCAGAAGACAGCTGTCCCTGTACACAGGTGTGGCTGAAGCCTCAGGCATCAGGGAGGAGGGCAGCCTGTCACGCCCACAGTTTTGCTGCAAGTAAGCATTCAAGGTGCTTCTCCAGACCTGAAACAGGCAGTGGCAGGAGCCCCAGCCCAGCCCAGAGCACTCATGCGGCCACAGACCAGAAAGCAGAAGGTGCCCAGCTGCGTGGATTCACACAGGAGCCTGAGGTTCCTCTGCAGGGGCCCAGTGCTCTGTGCCTCGTCTTCCATGAGTGTCAGTGGCTTTGCTAAGTGAAGCCAAATCCTATCTTAGAGAAGGACACAGCTCCCACGTGCCTGGAAAAAGAACCTGAGCCAACGCTGTGACGAGTGTGTATGTGCAGGGGCCTGACTACCCATTGTAATTACCACGCTGTAGAACTGTTAGAATAAAATTTTGGTAAGGATAGCAGCTGGGGGACACGAGACTTGGGTATGTGATTACTGTGTCACGTTATTGTTCACTCTTTCCAGGTGACCTCCACAGAAAGTCAGGAAGGCTCAGGTAATTTTGAAAAATGGTGCTGAGATCCCACGACAACCGAAGGACAAACTGACCTCACAGACACCTCATACTGTGCCCAGAGGAAGGCCCATCACCTATGTTGTGTTCGTACCAGAAACTGTGTACTGAATCTAATTAGGGAAGCTCTCTTAAAAACAGTCTAAACTTTAAAAATGACCATGTCAAGAGTAAGAGGGGTAGCAGCAGTTTCTGATAAATGGAGACTACAGACGTGACAGATGTAAGGGGAGACTAGACAATGGATTGCGAACATGTCAAAGGGATTGTCACTGGGATGAGTGGGGAGACTGCAGTGGAGGAAGGACGTAAACCAGGGTGTTAGGTGGCATCTGTCTGTCACGTGTCACCTCTGGACTGGGGTCACACAGGACAATGTCTTCCTTCTTCAAAGGTGTACGCTGCAGTATTTAGGGTGACGGTGACAGCTTCAAGTGGTTACAAAAAGAAAAGCAACAAAAATACCCATAAGGGGAGGAAAGTGAAGTAATTGTTAGTAACTGAGAATCTGGATGGAAAAATATGCCTAGGGTCTGTGGGAATATTCTTACAACTTTTTTAGATTTGAAATTTGCTAAGTTAAAGGAAAAAAAAAATCTCTAAAAAAAAGAGAAAGGTAGTATGTGAAGAGTAAACACAAAAAGATACACACCCTAAAAACCAAGATAGGCTGTTTTCTTCAAAAGTAGGAAAAATAATTTTTTTTTAAAAAAGCATACCAAAACCACAGCCCCCATACCACTGAGCTAAGAATAATTAAAATTATTTTTTGAGTATTAAAATAGTGGTTCTCCACTGATGCCTAGTAATTAGAATTCAGCAGATCAGCCAAAGTGCTGAATTTATAATGCTCACAAAATTATGCTGAAGCAGGCTGAGCCACTTCCTATGTGAGTGATAGTAAGAAATGGGAGGGAAACGCACAAAGATCAGTCCTCATGCAGCTCAAGAGCCTGGAGAGCAGAGGCCCCCTCCCCCCATTCTAACCCATTCACTCTCCAGCCAATGTGCTCTGCAAGGAGGTGCAGAAAACACAATTAGGTCAGTAGAAAACGGTGAAGCATACCTGTTTCACCTGGATAAATGTCAAGGGATAAAGGGCTTTTGTGGATTCTCTGGGACAGAGGATGTCTAGAGCTTGCGCCACTGTCTTTACCTGAAAAGGAAGAAAAGCAGCATGTAAGTGTCCCTGGTAATGTCAGCAGAGGATAATACAATGCCCAGGGACATGAGTAAATTAGACCAAATCCTGAAATAAACCTAAATCATGCAAACTCTACTCAGTGCTGCTTCCTAGGAACCTTTGGTTCTCTTGACCCACTCCCTAATTTTTTTTTTTTTTTTTTTGAGACAGGGTCTCGCTTTGTAGTTCAGGCTGGCTCTGAGCTCACTATGTAGCCCAGGCAAGCCTCAAACTCAGCAATCCTCCTGCCTCTGCCTCCCGAGTGCTGGGATTACAGGCGTGAGCCACCACGCTCGGCGCTGGGATCACAGGCGTGAGCTACCACGCCCGGCCCTAATTCTTGATGAAATATGTAAGTGAGGGTAGTCTTACAGAGCTTCAGACTACTCACTTAGAAATATAATCTGCTCAGGGATACATATGACAGGCCTCAAAATAAATGGAAACTGAGGTTCAGCAGCCACTTCCTCTGTAAAGCTTTCCATAATATCTTTAAGAAAAATAACTACAAAGAAAGTATAGCAACTTGAAGCTGATGCACCAAGATTAGATATCCCATTATGTCACCTTGATGTAATTCTTTCATAGTTACTTCACCCTCCTGTGAGTTTGTCTGTAGCAAATGTTCTGGTGTTGTTTAGTAGTTGTTTAGTACCGTGCTCACCTCGACTGCCCAGCACCTGGGCAGACAGGCTACATACCACTCGTGTTCAGTGCAAGGGACCTTGTACTGCAACAGGGTGTTTACTCTAATGTGACAGTAAGGACAGTAACGACAGCTGCCTGGGATTGTGTACCAGCCCATCTCACATGAGTCGGAGCACTATACACCCACTACCATGTTCAGCCCTCACCAAGTGCCCGGGGATACTGGCAGGCATCATTGTTCCCAGGAGACTCAGAACAACTCACTTGAGCACTGAGAGCCAGGATTGGCACTTATGTGTGCCTGCAAAATCCAGACATTGCCCAACACAAAACTGATTAGGATTTTTAAAACCATCTATCTATCTATCTATCTATCTATCTATCTATCTATCTATCTATCTATCTATCTATCTATCTATCTATCATCTATTTACTTTTTGCTTTGTTTTTGGGGGACGGGGTCTTACCACATAGTTCAGGCTCGCCTTGAACTCACTATGTAGCTCAGGCTGGTCTTGAACTTGCAGCAATCCTCCTGCCTCAGCTTCCCAGAAGGCTGAGGATAACAGTGATGCCTCACCATGCCCAGTGAAGATTTTATGAACAGTATACAAGGGTGCCTGGCTGCTGTATAGCACTGCGGACATTTTTTTTTAACTTTTGAGATAAAGTCTCACTACGTTGCCCAGGCTGGTCTTGAACTTGAGATCCTCTTGCATCACTCCCCTAGAGGGCGGGGATTATTATAGGTACATGCCAGTGTGCCAGGTAAAAGAAATCTTAACTCTATCAAGCCAGCCACTCACATGGGTATTTCCCTACCTGGACAACCAAAGGAATATAACTCATAATAAAAATTTTTATCCTATATAACTATATTCTTTTTTTTTTTTGAGACAGGGTCTCGCTTTGTAGTTCAGGCTGGCCCTGAGCTCACTATGTAGCCCAGGCAAGCCTCAAACTCAGCAATCCTCCTGTCTCTGCCTCCCGAGTGCTGGGATTACAGGCGTGAACCACCACACCCAGCTGGCCTGCCTTTTATTAGTCTACAAAGATGGTAAATGTAGTCTAAGAGCACTGAGTCGAGTTCTACATGACAAAATTCTTAATCAGCCTATGGAAACACTTAAGCTTGCTATTCCATCAGGAATACTCTTCAGCATAATTTACTCTATGCGGCACTGTCAAATCTAGATGCAGCTACTTGTCAGGTCACCTAGTAGTTGAAGATCCTCACAATGGCATTATTTTCTGTGCCTAGTACAAAGTTAGATGTGTACCAGTGGCTCTCCCTAATTTTTTTTTTTTTGAGATGGTCTCACTTTGTAGTTCAGGCTGGCCCTGAGCTCACTGTGTAGCCCAGGCAAACCTCCAACTCAGCAATCCTCCTGCCTCTGCCTCCCAAATGCTGGGATTACAGGCGTGAGCCACCACGCCCAGCACTGTGGTATGCAGTACTGATTGCTGGTGGGTGTGAGCCCCGCGGCCGGTATTGTTGTATGTGGTTACTGGGGATCGAACCAGGGCCCTTGCACTTGCTAGGCAGGCGTTGGAACCATTGAGCTAAATCTTTGGCACAACAGCTGCTTTCTTACATGGTTATGATCCCCAGCCTTCAGGAAACTGCACTGAGGCATAGACACGAACTCTCTTTTGTTCGTTTCTCATTATGGTGCTCTAGGGATCTCAACATCAGTCCTCCATAGAGGACATCTACAGATCTGCTGAAGAAACTGTCATCCCAAATCTGATTGTATTGTTCAAAGGTTTGAAAAATATACATGCTTCATCTACGTTGCTGTTTTTAACATTTGGAGTTATGTTCTGTTGCAAAAAATTAAATCTTCACAGCTCTAAAACCAACCACCTTTTCCTTAAGTAGCTATAGCAACGAACAAGTAGAAAGAAGGTGCTCCCTTCACAAGTACGATTAAAGTCTGATTAATCTAAAGAGAGATTCCTATCAGCCTGAGAGACCACATTTTTTGTAGAATGTGGCACCCATCTCTGACACTAGGTGGAAAATGTTACAAGAGCTCAATCAACCAATCATCATGTTAAAGAGCTTCTTGAATGGAAACATTATACAATCATGTTTGGCATTTTGCTTGAAGATAAAAACTTATGATGCTATTTTAGAGTGTCAAAATTCTCAAGAAAAAAGTAGCTGCTCATGTTTTTTCTTCTTGTGAATGAACACATGTAGGAGTTAGGGATTATAAAAGGGGAAAACCTGGTGACACAGACAGTCAAAACAAATCGACCTAGCTTATGTCACTGCATCTGACTACTAAATAAAATCTCTCTCTCTTTCCTTAGAATAAAAAATCTTATCTCTTATTTATGATTTATCTCTAGGCCTTTCCCCGGTATCTCCCTTACCAATAAACAAGTCTATAAAAATTAGGACAAGAATTTGAGATCTAGGGGGAGTGTACTATTTAAGGTTAAAACATCAAAATTCCCGCTGGATTTGAGTAACTCTTTCAAAGAAAGTGTACACCATAGAAAAGAACCTCGGCAGCCAGCATGCAGAGGGGCACACCGAGTCCGTCACACCCCGGGGGCTCCTCTCTGTGAGGGATAACAGGGGCCTGGACACCCTACGCACGTGCGCCCACCGGTCCCGTTCCTGCCAGAGGTGCCCATCCCAGCTGCAACCCATCTCATCTCCCACCTGCACGTCCCCAGAAATGTCACCAGCTGGCAGGCCTGCAGACAGCAGGTTTCTAGGGCAATAATGAAGCCGTCCCCAGCGCTCCCCTTCCAGGCCTGCGGCTCAATTCCACTCCCTCACTCCCATCCTCCTGTCACGTTTTGCGTGTTTTCTCTCTCTTACCTTTCTCAGAGCGACTTTTCCATACGCGAACTTTGGGGTAGATGGAGGGATAATACCCTCTGGTACTTTCTCAAACTATAAATGGAAATGGAGAAATAAGAGAGAAAAGAAAACCTCTGTCAAGTCTCCACAAACATATCCATAAAATTAATTTATCAGAAGAAAGGTCAACGTCTCAAGTGACAGTGCTTGTGATTTTTAGAAAGGCAAACAGGTTTGCAGGATTTCCTTCAAACAGCATCGGGTCCAGGCTTTACTTTTGAGCACTTCTGTTCTAAGCTCTGGGGATCATGTAAATGACGACAGAACAAGACTTTAAAACAAAAAGCAAAAACAAATAGAAAAAATGAGGATGAGCAGCTGAGGACCAGGGCACAGATATTTGATTAAACAGAACCTGAAAGGACAGAGCCTGGAATATGGTCACTGTTCATCTTGTTGGCGGATTATAGTTTTGTCTCAATGTCGGATTTTTTGGTTCTTTGTTTTTGAGACAGGGTCTCGCTTTGTAGTTCAGGCTGGCTCTGAGCTCACTATGTAGCCCAGGCAAGCCTCGAACTCAGCAATCCTCCTGCCTCTGCCTCCTGAATGCTGCGATTATAGGTGTGAGCCACCATGCCCAGCTCAATGTCATATTTATAGATGATTATAGGAGAGTATTTCCACACATCCTTACAAAACATTACTGAGTTGCTAAGGCCGAGGGTCATGATGTATGTAGTTCTCCAATGTTTTAGAAAATACACACATGGTGGGGGATTTAGCTCAAATGGTACTGTTCCTAACTTGCAACCACAAGGACCTGAGTTTGCTCGCTGATGCCACACACACACACACATTCACACACACACAAAAAACCCCAAAAAACACAAAAAAGAAAACACACATTTGAAGGAGGGGACAGGAACACAATGAAGCTGCCAGTTCAGGTGGGGGTGGATCTGGGTGGGAAACATATACTCTGTACTATTGTTGTTCTTGTAATTTTTCTCTAAATATGGAATTATTTTAAAGTAAAAAGTAAAATTTTATTAAACATTAAATGTGTGTCATATATACATATACACGCATATATCCCTGCATATGAGGTATGATCAAAACATGCAGTGAATGTTTAAAGTTTTTTTTTTGAGATAGGGTCTTGCTTTGTAGTTCAGGCTAGCTCTGAGCTCACTATGTAGCCCAGGCAAGCCGTTGCAAACTCAGCAATCCTCCTGTCTCTGCCTCCTGAGTGCTGGGATTAATGTTTAAAGTTTTAAAAATGTATTACACATTATCATTAAAACACTGCCCCTTGCTCTGAACACACTTACGCATCGTCCTTGCCACTTCCTGAAGCAGTTTTGAAAATCTTCTCGTGTCCATAGTTGTGCCCTCGTGCCTGCCTCGATGCCCAAACTGGCCCAAAACATTCACCTTCCGCACTCACTTTGACGTAGGGGAAAAGGCAGAAGTCACATGGTTCGCTGAGTAAGGTGCATAAGGGCACGCGGTAATGTTTTTGATAGAAACTGATATAAATGGTTGATTAGTGAGGGGTATTATCTCATGTATAATTACCCCAGCTTGTCTTGCTTTTTTACTAACACAGTCGTACTACCATTTTCACTTTCTCCACTGGTTATCCCTGTAACTAATATCTTTATGCCTTTATTTTTTAGTTCCATCAAATAAACCATTTTCCTTGTGTCCACACTTTTCTTTTAGGTTTTTGAGACAGAGTCTCACTTTGTAGTTCAGGCAGCTCAAGCTAGCCTCAAACTCATAGCAACCCTCCTGCCTCTGCTTCCAGAGTGCTGGGATTACAGGCGTGAGCCACCACGCCAGGCATGGTGGTTTGTGGTACCAGGGATTGAACTTGGGACCTTATGCTCGCCCGGCAGACGCCAGAACCACTGAGCTAAATCCCTGGCCCCTTGTGTCCACACTTCTTAGGATCAAGTTAACTGCATCCTCGCGTAAGCCCTTTCCCCTCCCCCTTCAAACCAAGAGTCACTTTTATACTGTCAAGGTTAAAGCCACCAGCAGCTGTAAATCCTTGCTTCATCTGAGTAGACTCAATTCAAAATGCATCAATAGTGCCCACGTTTTGGCTCATACACATCGCTCTCTGTGCCACTAAAAGGAGGGAAAGCTCTGTCGTGTTCAGTTTTTTGTGTTCTTTAACTCATTCCTGGAGCTTGTAAATGCTTTTCTTCTGTCTACAGGTCAGCACCTCTTTAGTCCATTTCAAAATTCTGAAGACGTATCAAATTTCCTGAAATTCCCCCCTTCTCTCCCTAGATGCTCCCATCTGGAATTAGCAGTCTTCCTGCTGCATGGATGTGACTCCTGCAGGCTTTGTATCTTGAGGCTTCGCTACACTAGAAGCTTCTGGCTTCTGTTTGTGGACCTCATGACTTTCATTTCCCTGCCACGAAGTCTCAGCTCCCTTCTGCAGAACCAGTACAGGGAAAGTAAACTTTCGGAACCTCTGATTGCTATACTAGTGCCTACTCTGGAAGGGTCTAGAACTCTGTGTTGAAGAGCATCTCCCCACACCAAGCCCAGTCACCCACGGGGCTTACACCAACCTCATCCTCATTCTTCTAAAGCTTCTTTTCCCTAGGACAACACAGCCTCCTTATTCTCAGTGTCCTCAAATTTTCCAATGATATGTCTGATTTTATTATACACACACACACACACACATATGGCATCCATCAACTATAGAAATTATCCCTCAAAGTATAGCCTTATATACGGCATGCACTATGCTAACCAAATCAGAGATCCCTTTCAATTTTGGAAAAATACGACACTGTTTCTTTTCCTTTTTTTTTCTTTTGTATGGTAACAAAATGGGCATTTAGATTGTTCTATCTCTTATCTCTCCTCTCCCATTTTCATCTCTCTCTTCTCCAATTTCTTCCTTCCTTTATTTTTTTTTTTTGAGACAGGATCTCATTTTGTAGTTCACTATGTAGCCCAAGCAAGCCTCGAACTCAGCAATTCTGCCTCTGCCTCCTGACTGTTGGGATTACAGGTGTGAGCTACCACACCCAGCATTGTGGTATGTGGTACTGATTGCTGGTGGGCGTGACCTGGTATTGTTGTATATGGTTACCGGGGATTGAACCAGGGACCTTGTGCTTGCTAGGCAGGCACTGGAACCACCTAATTAAATCTCTAGCACCATGATTCTATATTTCTATGAAATTTTAAAAATCATATCTGCCAGGCATGTTGGCACATGGGTGCTGTCCCAACTAGTCAGGAGGCTGAGGCAGGAAGATCACATTAGCTCTAGAGTTCAGTGTCAGCTTGGGTGATATAACAAAACTCTGTCTGAAAAAAACTTTTTTAAAGAGATGAATATGAATTACTGCTTGTTTCTACAGCAAGATGTTGCAAAGTCACCTTTCTCTGAAGCTGCAACCACAGTTTTTCTCCTTGGGTAGTTCACCCATCCCTTCCTCCCCTAGCCCACATTCTGGCCAACACAAGCAGGAAACACAGATTCACTCAAGGGGGCCCAAGCGCAGCATGACTAGTCCCCTGCCGGGCCTTAGTTATCTGCACGTTCTAGCCATCAAGTCATCTCTAACTCCCACGGTCAAAGTGGATTCTTCTAGAACTGCAACCTCTTCCGCAACACGGGAAAACAATTCTGCACGAACATTCCTGTCCAGCCCATCTCAGTCACTTGAGGGACCACTCGCTGGTGTACTACTCCTAGTGGGTCTCAGACCTTCCTATTGTGTTTCCTTCTTACAGATGGGCCAGGGAACTCGCTCAGGTTATAAATAGGACAGGGAAGGGGTGGCTGTTGTGACTCTGAGTGTAGTGTTGCTTCCACGGCTCCTCATCCCCCTTTACTGCTCTAACAATAACAGGATAGAATGTCTTCACTGTTTCAAAAACAAAAACATAAAGCTCCAAACCACTGCCACAAAACCATCTGTCTTCAGATTTCTCTCCTAGGCCCACCTAAAGCACTCTGCCTTGTCAAATACTGACATTTTATTTGCATATTATAGTGCTTCAAATGGATATGACGGTATTTACATAATCAACCTTTCTAAGTTAGGGATTGGATTAGCTCCACTTTTGATATTACAAACAATGCCGCAATGAACAACTTCAGATCTATCACATTACTCTTTTACATTTTTACTTTTATAAGGCCCTAAATGAAACATGGTTATATAAAAGAATATAGGCATTTTATAGGACTCTTTAAAAAAAAAAGTATATACCCTTCAGCCAGAGATTTAGCTCAGTGGTTCCGGCACCTGCCTCACAAGCAAAGTCCTGAGTTCGATCCCAGTAACCACATACTGTGCTGGGCGTGGAGACTCACGCCCACCAGCCATCAAAACCACATACCACAGTGCTGGGCATGGTGGCTCATGCCTGTAATCCCAGCACTTGGGAGGCAGAGGCAGGAGGATTGCTGAGTTCCAGGCTTGCCTGGGCTATATAGTAAGCTCAGGGCCACTCTGAACTGTAAAGCGAGACCCTGTCTCCAAAAAAAAAAAAAAAAGTATATACCCAACTTTTCACCAAGTTATTTAATATCTGGTTATAGTCACCACTCAATTATCTGTCTGGACCTTGACACTGTAATGAATTCTTTTTTTGTTTTTTGGTGCCAGGGATTGAACTCAGGACTTTGTGCTTGGCAGGCAGGTTTTGTGCCGCTGAGCTACATCTCTCACGCCATCTTAAAGAATTCCATAGATAATTTTAACATGATTACCAAGCTTCCATCTAACACATTTGCCACAATTTTCCATTTCCTTTTAACATTAGTGACTTTTCATTGATACTAGTTTATCATTTAACAAAATTCTAATATTCTATCAAGCTAATTCATGTTTCAGAAAATAGGCAAATATATCAAAATGCTATACTTTTGAATCTTTATCCATAATTTATGCTTTAATCAGTTTTCGTATGAATCAGAAATACTGCTCTGACCACACTTATTTAGCGCAACAAATTCAATATAGGAAGCTATATGATTCCCCATGGTATCTAGATTAGGTGACCAACCATCCCTTCACCAAGATGTCCTATTTGTATCTATTGATCTAATGAACTTACTTAGAAAATGCTTTGTGTCACACCCTGTACTATAGATATAAATGGCACCCAGTTCAAAGAGTGCAGTTATACAAACAAGTTACAGCAACACACAATGAGACACAGCACACTGAAAATTTCCATGCTATAATATAGTAGTGAGAAACCAAGTGGGACTAAGTACACAAGAGATGAGTCAAACCTCCCCCAGGTAACTCAGAGTTATCTACATTTTCCAGGTGAATCAAGGCTGGCGATTTAGCTCAAGTGATACCGCACCAACCTTGGATCACAAGGGCCTGAGTTGATCCCTGGTACCTCAGGGAAAAAAAAAAAAAGGAGATGCAGAAGTCAGACAGTAAAAACATCACAATGTAACTTGGGAGTGTCTGGTGTTTGTTTCTTATCCATCTTAATGCCAGAGAACCACGCCGAAGAAGAGGAGAATCAAAGATAGCCCAGCAGGATGAGGCACACCTGTAGTTCCAACAAAGCGGAGGCTCAGGCAGGAAGACTGCTGAGGCCAGGAGCTTGAGAAATACAGTGAGACCCCACACCAAAAATAAGTAAAAGATGAGGCTGGAGAAAAACAGTGAACCAAGTCATGGAGAACAGGCTGACTAGATGAGCGTTTTGGAGGAATCAGTCTGGAAGATGGACATCAGTGCCACAAAGGTACAAACAACGCTTTAAAGGGCCATCTAACTGTGTCAGAAAACACTGGACTTCCAGCAGCACCAGGGTCAGCAAGAGATGACCTCTGTCCACCTACCCAGCGGAAGTCAGCCTAGTCCTAAACAACGAAGGACAACCAATCAGCTGGCATAGTCTGATCCTGGGTCAAGTTTCAAAGTTCATTAACCTTTTGTTTGAGACAGGATCTTGCTTTGTAGTTCAGGCTGGCCCTGAGCTCACTATGTAGCCCAGGCAAGCCTCTAATTTAGCAATCCTCCTGCCTTTGCCTCCTGAGTGCTGGGATTACAGGTGTGAGCCACCAGGCCCAGCACTGTGGTATGTGGTATTGAATGCTTGGTGGGCATGAGTCACCATGCTCAGCATTGTATGTAGTTACCAGGGATCAAACTCAGGACCTTGCGCTTGTGAGGCAGGCACCAGAAACACTGAGCTAAATCACTGGCCCTCATTAACCTTTTGGAGTCACCTTCCGGAATCTCAGAATCCACTCCAACCCTCAAAGTCTTCGACTACCACTTGATTGACTTCTACAGACTGCTCTAGCTCCAAAAAGACAATGGAAGTCTTCTCTGTGATGAAATTCTTATGAAGAATAGAACAACACTCTTCAACTAGGGCCTAAATTTATTAAAATGCAAAAAAATAAACTCACCACTGTGTCTGTCAGGAATCAATAGGGAAGAGAGGGTGCTGCCCTATAGCTAGCTCTACGGTTCAGCCTCGAGGTCAAAGTGTTAACCATGTCTGGTTGAGTTTTACCCACACCAAAGAGATTATATTAAAAAATGCAAATGTCACACGCTTTGCCATGCCTTGAAGATTCACTTGCAAAAGGCTGCCTGGGCCTTCAGAGGGCTGTGCAGCTGGCAGCATCTGATGATTCAGGGTCTGTGCTCACGAAGAATATGGTCTCTCACCCTCTACTGTACTCTTGAAACATGTTAAAGAGGTCACACTTCCCTTATGTCTTTAGTGAAAGAAGGCAAGTACAAAGGATCTCTGCCATCAGTTTCTTTACCTTGATGTATACAAAGTCTCAGTAAAATGAGTACATGAAATCTTTCGGGGTAAGCCATTTCTCCCTTCTAAACCTGAAATGCCAAGAACAAAGAAAAACAGAAAGGGGGAAATAAAGACTTCATATATGTATATATATGTATATACATATGTATATATATATATACATGTGTGTGTGTGTGTGTGTGTATATATATATATATATATATATATATTTTTTTTTTTTTTTTTTTTTTTTTAAAGACAGAGTCTATGTAGCCCAGGCTGGGCTCAAACTCGGTGATCCTCCTGCCTCAGGCACCCGAGTGCTGGGATGACAGGCATGCACAACCACAGCTGGCTTCATATTCCTTTTTTTTTTTTGGTACCAGGGATAGAACTCAGAACCATGTGCTTGCCTGACAGGCATCATATTCATTTAATTTTAAAAATAAAATTTTTTAGAAAGAGTCTCCTTTTGTAGTTTAGGCTGAACCTAAACTCACTATGTAGCCCAGGCTAGCCTCAAACTTATGGTAACCCTCCTGTTTCTAGACTCCTGAGTGTTGAGATTGCAGGCATGACCCACCAGGCCCAGCCATATTCATTTTTTTTAAAACTGAATTCTTTATTGGTATAATTTATATATATCTCACAATCACACCATATTCATTTCTTTTTAAAAAAATTCTATTGGTAGAGCCGGAGATTTAGTTCAGTGGTTCTGGCACCTGCCTAGCAAGCACAAAGTCCCTGGATCGATCCCTGGTGACCACATACAACAACACTGGGCATGGTGATTCATACCCACCAGCAATCAGTACCATATACCACAGTGCAGGGCGTGGTGGCTCATGCCTGTAATCCCAGCACTTGGGAGGCAGAGGCAGGAAGATTGCTGAGTTCCAGACTTGCCTGGGCTACATAGCAAGCTGGGGCCAGCCTGAACTACAAAGCTAGAACCTGTCTCAAAAAAAAGAAAAATTATTGGTATAAATTTGTAGTACATAATGATTACATTCCTCACAGGGTTTTGGTATATGTACAGAAATTGTAATTTTTTTTGCAAAAGATCCCCCTATGTCCCATTATCAATCATTTTGCTCTTTGATGTATTTATACTTTGGGTTTCTTTTTTTGCTTTTTTTTGGAGACAGGGTCTCGCTTTGTAGTTGAGGCTGGCCCTGAGCTCACTATGGTGCCCAGGCAAGCCACCGTGAACTCAGCAATCCTCCTGTCTCTACGTCCTGAGTGCTGGGATGACAGGCGTGAGCCACCACACCTGGCACTGTGGTATGTGGTATTGATTGTTGGTGGGCATGAGTCTCCACACCCAGCATTATATGTGGTTACCGGGAATCAAACTCAGGTCCTTGTGCTTGCGAGGCAGGCGCGGGAACCACTGAGCTAACCCTCCGGCCCACTTTGGGTTTCTTATATAAGAGAAATCATGCAAATTTAAGTTTGTGCATCTCATTTATTTCATTTAACATTATGGTTTCAAAGTGCATCTACTTTTCTACAAATGCCTCAAATGTATCACTCTACAACATCTTTAACTTTTTTAGGAAGATGCCTAGGAGAGGAATACCTGGGTAAAATGCAATTTCTGGTTTTAGCTGTTTGAGGAATCTCCATCCTCATTTGCAAAGTAGTTGTACTATGTAAATTGTAGAAGGGTTCCTTTTTCTCCATAGATTTGTCACCACTTGTTATTTCATTGTGATGATGAAGTAAGATGGAATTTGAGTCTTAATTTGCATTTCCCCAATGGCCAGTAAAACTGAACATTTTTCATGTATTTATTGGTCATTTGTACTTCTGAGAAGTGTTTATTCAAAGATCAGTTGGCTGAATGGGGCTGGGGTTATTTCTGCTCCTGTATTCTGTTCTGTGGACCCACATTTCGGTTTCTGTGACAGTATCATGCTATTTGTTTCCTTTTAAAATTCCTTTAACTTTGTAATATAACATGCAGTCTGAGATTGTGATGTCTACTTCTTTGCTCTTGTTACTCAGGATTGCTTTTGCTGTTCTGGGTCTTCTGTTTCCATATGAATTTTAGGATTACTTTCTCTAGTTCTGTAAGAAATGTTGGTATTTTGATTGGGGTGGCATCAAATTTATATATCAGTTTGTAAGTATGACCGACCATTTTGGCAATACTATTTCTTCCTACTCAGGATGGAAGATATCTTTCCATTTTCTGTTGTCCTCTTTGATATCTTTTTGAAGAGTACTGTAGTTTTCTGTATAGAGTTCATTCATTTTATTGGTTAATTCATGAGTAATCTTTCTTGATGCTACTGTGATGTTTTTGTAATTTCTTGATGACTGATTACTGCATTGCTGATTGTTTTTACTAATTTGTTGGTGTACAATTTTTTCTTGTAGTTACTAATGGTCTTCAGGACTTTGGTGGTGTTCATTGTGATTTCACCTTTTTAATTTCCAACTGCATTGATATGGGCCCTTTCCTTCTTTTTGATAGGACTGGCTAAGAATTTGTCTATTTTGTTTAGTCTTTTAAAAAAATCAACTCGGGCTGGTGATTTAGCTCGCCAGCACCTGCCTGCTAAACACAAGGTTCTGAATTTGATCCCTAGTACTGCAAAAAAGCAAAAACAAAGCAAAACAAAAACCAGCTTTTTTTTTTTTGAGACAGAGTCTCTGTGTAGCCCAGGCTGGTCTTGTACTTGGGGCGGTCCTCTTGCTTTAGCCTCCCAAGTGCTGGGAATACAAGCATGCACTACCATGCATGACTCATTTCAGACTTTGTAGTGTTTGTTTTAGTATGAATTATATTAATTTCCTCTTTGATCTATGACTTTCTACCTTTTACTAGGTTTGGATTTGGGAAGTTCTTGGTTTTCTACAATCTTATAGTGAACAATTAGGTTGTTTGTTTGAAATTGCTCTGTTTTTCTAATGTGAGCATTGATAGAAATAAACTTTCCTTTTAGGACTTGTTTCAATGTGTCCTATAGGTTCTAGTATGGCATTATCTACTATGGCATTATCACTGGAATTATCTGATTCTATAAACTAACTTCTTACCTGATTTCTTCTGTGACTCAGTAAGTATTCAGGAGTATGTTATTTAATGTCCAAGTGTTTGCAAAATTTATGATTTCTTTTCCAAGTGATTTCTAGTACCAGTGGACCATGACCAGACAGACAGAAGATGGGCTCAATCCTTTTGTATATATTTAACTGGTATATGATCTATACTGGATAAAGTTCTATGTGTTGCTGAAAATGTGTGTTCTGAAGCTAGTGATTCAGCTCAAATGGTGCCATGTCTATCCTGCAAGTATAAGGGCCTTGGGTTTGATCCCTGGTACTGCCAAGGAGAGGGGAGAGTATGTACTCTGTTTTAGAAAGGTAGAACACTCTGTAGATATCAAATCCACTTATTGAAAGGTGTGGTTCAGCTCTGATATTTCTGTTAAATTTATGGTTAAATTTTTGGTTAGTTGTTCTATTTGTGAAAGTGGGATATCAAGGCACCTCACTTTAACTGTGTCGGTATTTATCTTTTATGTCACCAGTGTTTGTTTTATGGAGTTGGATTTACAGGTATTCTCTGTTTGTATAATTATGTCTTATTGAGCTGTTTCCTTAACTCCCATGTAGTGACCCTCTTTGCCTCTTCTGATCCATTTTAGCTTGAGGTGCTGGTGTGCAAAATACTGTTTTTCACCCTTTGATTTGTAGTCTATAAATTGCTTTTTGGACTAAATGAGCTGTTTTTATTTAACAAACCTCAGTTTTGTTTTTGAGCCAGTCTGCCAATCTGTCTTTTAACTGGGAAGCTGAGGCCATTTATGTTGAGTTATTACTGAAAAGTACTAATTTATTCCTGTCTTTGCCTTATATTTCTGTTGACTCCTTTATTTTCACCCTTTTTCTATAAATACCCTGCTTGATGTTTTCATTCTATCAGGCTTTTTGGTACTGTTTGCTTCATTGTCTCTGTCTAGGATATTCTTGTGTATTTTTGGAGTGTTCATCTGCTGTTCAAATTTCTTAAGGTGGGGCCGGAGATTTAGCTCAGTGGTGCCGGCACCTGCCTTGCAAATTTCTTAAGGTGTTCTTTATCATGGAATGTCCTTATTTTCCCACTGGTTTTGAAAGACAATATTGCAGGATATATTAGTCTAGGTTAAAAGCTGATTTCTTTTAGGGCTTAATTCCAGACTCTTCTAACCTTTAAAGTTTGTATTTAAAAATCTTCTGTAATCCTCATGCATTTATCCTTGTAAGAGATTTTTTTGCTTTTCTCTGACAGCTTTTAAAACTGTCCTTGTAGGGGACTTCTCAGATTTTTTTTCTGCGTTGTGTCATGTAGAGGTTTATTTTTTCATTTTAATTATTTAGTGTTTTGTAAGCCTCACTTAACCATATGGTGAGTTCTCTCTCCATCCTTAGAAAGTGGCCTGCTATGATTTCTATAGATTTATTTCATGTATGCTGTCTTCTAAGATCTCTCTAACGCCAGTGTGCCTTATGTTAGTCTTTTTAGCATATTTGATACTGGTTAATGAATTTTTCCTTGCTTTCTTGTAAATTTTAAGGTATCTCTGGGTATATCATCATGTATTTTTATGCTGTCCTTGAGCCTGAGGCTTTGCTCATATAGGTCACTTCTGTTGTATGAAGTGTATATTCAGGTGTTCAATAGAATTCTTCATCTCCAGATTTCTATTTGGCACCTTTTCATAAGGAGTCTATTTTTGGAATAATGTGTAATTCCTACCTTGACTAGTTTCGGTCAGCTCTTCTGATCTTTTTTTTTTTTTTTTGAGACAGGGTCTTGCTTTGTAGTTTAGGCTGGCTCTGAGCTCACTATGTAGCCTAGGCAAGCTTTGAACTCAGCAATCCTCCTGTCTCTGCCTTCTGAGTGCTGGGATAACAGGCGTGAGCCACCACACCTGGCACTGTGGTATGTGGTATTGATTGTTGGTGGGCGTGAGTCTCCACGCCCAGCATTGTATGTGGTTACCGGGGATCAAACTCAGGACTTGCTCTTGCGAGGCAGGTGCCAGAACCACTGAGCTAACCTCGGGCCCTCTTCTGATCTTTTTTTTTTTTTTGAGACAGGGTCTCGCTTTGTAGTTCAGGCTGGCCCTGCGCTCACTATG